>PVJI01002256.1:0-150277 GCA_004026765.1 Micronycteris hirsuta | reverse complement strand
TTCATCATTTTTGATCACCTGGGAGTCCCCAGGTTCCAGGTAGAACGAGCGTGACTCTGTGACTATCGGATCCTGCTGGGACTCCTTTTCTCTGTTTCAATGGCTGAGTGACATACCAAGTAGATAAGAGAAAGTAACAAGGTCATTTTTCTGCTTGGCCTTCACTTGTTCTGGCAGTGTCTGTTGTGTGCTCCAGTGCGACAGTTAACCTCTTCAAGGTCAGCTGGGACTCCTGGAAGTGTGTTCACCCATCACGCGGTCAGAAGTGCTTATGAAGGGGGGTTAAATCCAACACTCAGTGAAGGAGAAGAAGAAGGTGGAAAGATGGAGGGGCACAGGCCGATCGGTGCTTGTTTCCCACCATCTGCACGGTGGCCCTTGCATTTGGAAGGGTTCCTCAAAATATTTTAATTTGGAATGCAGTGAAGAAGTGTCAAACATACTAAATCATAAGTTATAAGTCAGATGATATTTCGAGCCATTTTCAAGGGTGATGGGATTCGTTGAAACCTTATTGACAGAAGTCCACCAGTATTTTTGGTTGCCTGTATCGAATAACTGCATGTCTAGTATCTGTGGGCTCCCGCTTTGTTCCATCTCCTCCTTGCCCTTTGGCCAAGCTCTGCCCATTGAGGACTTCTGAGCTAGAGCTCCTTTCCTGCTGTAATAATACTCGATCCATTCTTGTTGCAAATCATGGCTGGTGGCATCGTGAATGGTACACTGACTACTTTAGTCAAAAATGGCCAGGCTCCTGCCTTCTTATCTGCTTCTTTGAGCATTTTCTAGTGAAACTTGAAAAGAGGTTTAGTTGTAGGGGCAAAGGTAGTTCAAAAATTTCAGTCCAGTTCTGGCCACAAGAACAATTCTTTAGCTCTGTTCTGCACCAAATATATAATCCCTCTGGGGTCTGTTTTAAGCTGTGTAAACAGATAATTTTCAGTTCTTCAATGGCATTTTTATACAATAGTTGCCTTCTGGAATTTAGCTTTCAAGAGATTTCCTGATAAGAGCTATGTAATCAGGATAGAATCTCTTATTAAAAGGACTTTCTTTTTCCAAAGCTCAAAAAAGCTCTGTTTCTCTTTTTCTCGAACTATCAGACTATCTATCAATAATTGAACATAAGATCAAAACCATGACCTTGGCAGGTAGTGCAGAAGATTTGCTGAAGTTGTTCAATTATGTGAGCTATTTTTTAGACTATGTGCTTCTGAACAATATTAAAAGTAAACTTCTTTTCACACTCTTCAGAGTCCCAGGAACAGGTTCACTTATTCAACAAACAGTACCATGAAAACAGAGGAAGAGAAAAAATTGAGGAAGTCTCCAGCTCTTCTTCCATACAGAGTGTCCTTGGCACATTGCTATAGATGAGTCCGTCCTTGGCCTTGTTAGCACAGAGCCTCACAGTTCCATGTTTATTTCTTGGTAAGTGATGCACCAGACTTAGTGCATGCAGACCTAGCACAGGACCCTACAGCTTTCTTACCTAGCTTTCTGCAATGCCAAAAGAAGTCAGACAGCAAAGGTGAATGTGCTCAAACCTGAAAGTAAGTTGCAGCATCTAATCGCTGTAGAAGTGATTCAAACCGAACAAAAGGAGACTTGTCTTCTCGCCACCTGTCTCTGAGCAACTCCGCCCAAGCTTCTCTTATCTTTGAATGCCTGCCTCTTCCCGAGATCCGCCTGCTGTCCTGGGACCCAGTGGCTGCTCGATGTTTGTCCTTTGTCTTTTTCCTCTGCATTTCCCACACTGATTGTCTCCCAGCCCTCTCTGCTCAGGTACTCGGGGGAGGAATCTTCTTCTATGTGCCACTGAAATGTGGGACAGGGAACAAGAAAGAACTGGCTTAATTCAAACAAGATGGATTTTAAAAAATCACACCTCGTTCCCTCTGCCTGTGGCACTGGGCAGCACAACACCCAGTACCAACTCTGCAACAGCATTTTGGTCCTTCTCAGAGGGCAGCTTCTTTGCAGCTAATGCTGCGCCTGGTGCATGACAGGAGCTTAATACCTGTCTATGGTAAATCAATGGCTTTCCTATTATATATAGTTGTCTGGGTTAGAGCAATCCTGGGTTTTCCCTAATCCAGGTTATGGCAGTGTTCTGCTTCCTTCATAAAACTGCTCTGGACAATCATGGTGTCCAGAAGGTCAGTCTACCGATACCTATCAAGCTACAATATGGTACCGTTGGTATGAAAGTACAGAAAACAGGGATACTGCCTGACCCAGGAGGAAAAAAAAAATGCTTGTCTGGTATCTCGCAAGTGTAGGAAAAAATTAAACAACAACACAAAAGCCTCAAAGAAAACAAACAAACAAAGAAAATATGGTTCTGTTTTTATACTGAGCTAAGTACAACATCATCATCACGTGTGGGTAGCCTTCTGTTGCGTAGGGCCCACTCTGGTCCAGGGGCAGAACTGCTTGTGACAGGGAGTAACCCCACTTGGACCCATACGAATGGTCTCATTTATTGTGTTTTCAGAGCAGCACACTGCAAGTGAGATGCTCCTTTCAGTTCTGGGGATCAAGGCCCCTGGGATGCTTGGGTGAGGAAATTAAAAAGAGCATCAAGAAGTGACAGCTGAGCCCTGGCTGGTGTAGTTCAGTAGATTGAGCACGTGCTGCGAACCATAGGGTCACCGGTTCAATTCCCAGTCAGGGCACATGCCTGGGTTGCGAGCCAGGTCCCCAGTAGGGGGTGCATGAGACACATCCACACATTGCTGTTTCTCTCCCTCTCTTTCTCCTTCCCTTCCCTTCTCTCTAAAAATAAATAAATAAAATTCTTAAAAAAAAAAAAAAAGAAGTGACAGCTGAAAGCCAGATTGCAGAAGAGACAGGAACTTTCAAATGCAGACAGAAAATCCCCCAAAGTGCAGCAGTCAGCGACTACTGCATAAACAAACAGTCTGAAACCTTTTAATCATCCTTCTATATTACAGTGGAGCTCATCTGCAAAAAATACACAACTTGGTGAGCACAGATCAGTGAAGAAAAGTTGGATTATTTTAGGAGAGATGGATGTGAGAGTGTCATGAAGAGTTGGGTTATTTTAGAACAGACGGATGTGAGGCTGCCATGCATCGTGAAAAGTTCTCTGTTCAAAGTAGTAAATACAAAATGCAGGTACAATTGTACTTTGTGATGGCAAATGTACCTGGAGCACTGCATTCCCAGAGAAGGCCAATGAAGAGTTCTTCATTGAAGAAGAAGTGCATCTGTGTCGGGCCGTGGAGACATTCAGACATAGGACCTGTCCTCAAAGGGCTTGCAGTGTTCCATGGGTTACTCCAGTGAAAGCATTTGCCTCTCACGGGAGGTGGTTAACGATGGTTTCTTTGGGATCCCTGAGGGGTTTTTTAGTGACATGCCCCATTCTTCACTCAAGAGATACACCGCTGTGTCACCCAGGGCCCTCTTATCACAAGGCAAAGCTCCATGACCCTGTTCCTCAGAGGTGTAAAAATGAAGCCCACCCTGGGATCCAGGGAAGGGCTTGGGAAGGATGAGAGGTCATCCCCAACCTAATTAAAAGGTTATATCACAAAGCATTGTCTCCCAGGTCCCACATCAGTCCACGGCACTGCGAGAACAATCTTTACCTCCCGAGAGGCAGTATGTAGTGTGGTAGGGGACGAGCTGGCTCTGTTATGCCTCAAAAGCTACAGGTTTTGGGAGAGATACTCCGTTTTGGGATCTCAGCTTCCCCATCTGAAAAATGAGAAGACTGAACTCACATCCTCTGCAGGGTTTTTTCTGTGTCACTGTAGTCCCGAGCAGGGTCTGTTTCACTGACATCGCGGGAAGCTGAATGAGGCAGTACATACACAGCACGAAGTTCTATATATGGTGATAGGGTGGACCCTTGCTTGCGGAGGTTCCGGTGTACCCCAAATCCCCATTTTAAAAGACCATGAAAGGCAGTGGCCTCTGGCATTCTGTTTCTCTGCCTCCATGGTTCCCACTCTCTGGGCAGCACACTTTGGCGAGGATCAAAGGGAGGCATTGAGGAGCCGTGTTGATTCTCATATGTCTTTGACCTTGATTATGTTCTTCATACCACTTGTGTGGTCGGCAGCAGTTTCAATGTCTCCTTGGTCAGGATCGTGTTGACAGTCTCTCTAAGTTTCCACATCTGAACGAGCCTTTATGTTCTTCCACGGGACACGTGCTACCTGCACTGAGAAATTAAAGCTCATTAGATTGTATTAATTCCCAACCATTCCTTTGAAACAAAGAAATAATGATTAGTTATTAATGCGTTTAATTTGCATTTGCTCACTTTGGATGTCTTAAGACATCCTTAAGTCTTCTCTCCACCTTGGGCCTGCTGTCTAATCAGTAACTAAGCCTGCTGGCGCTTCTCCATAATGCTCTGCTCCGTGTGTACCTCTTCCAGAATAATTTAGGCGTTCGTCACTACTTCTCTTGGACTGCTGCAGTATCCTCCAAAATTGTCACCATGCCTCACCTTTGACATTCCAAATCCCATTCACCAAATGTATATATCTATAGTAGCTTCCTATATCTTAAATGCCAATCGTGGTTTTGCCATATTCAAAAAATTCAACGTTTTATTTTTATTTATTAAAAATAGTTTTTTATTATTCAATTACAGTGGTCCCAATTCCCTCCCCCCCTTACCCTCTATTGGTTCAGAATAATTGAATTTCTCCATCTCAAATCCAGGTCCCTTCAACCTACTTCTCCAGTTCTTTATCCTCATCCTAATGCATTTCGGCACAAAACAGGCTCCATCGCCACTGATTTCGTCAATGAACCTCCAGAGAACTTAATGACATCCTCCCACCATGCGGCAGACCCTGTAGAAGTAGCGTTCCGCGCCGCACTGTCTCCTGCACAGGCGGAGCCCAGAGGGCAGCGCAGACCGCGGCTGCGGAAGTGTGCATAGGACAAATCGGTGAGTGCACCCCGCAGGGCCAGTGCCACTTCTGCCTCCCGCTTCTCCAGCTTTTCTCTCACAGAATGCTCTCTGCTCGGAAGGCTCGCTCTGTTCACTTTAAAGTCTTTGCTAATTTAGGTTAATTAGAGTTATTTCTCATCTAAGATTTTCCATTCATTGGCCCAAAACTCTTTATAATCTTATCTTATTAATTTCGTGGCCTATGTAATTAAGTCCCCTTTTCATACCTAATATTGTTTATTCATATGTTCTCTACCTTTTATCTTGATCAATCTTGCGAGAGATTTGTTAATTTTATTACTCTTTGTAAAGAACCAACTTTTGGCTTTTGTTTTATCTTCTCTATTGTGTGTTAGTTTTCTACTTTATTAGTTCCTTCTTCTTTTATCTTTATAATTTCCCCCTTCTACATTTTTTTCAGGTTTAATTTGCTGCTCTCTCTTTTACTATTTTTTAAATAATTTTTTATTGTTGTTCAAGTATAGTTATCTCCGTTTTCTCCCTACCTGCCCTCCCATCCCTGCCTTGCACCCTTGAACCTGCCCCCTTTGGCTTTGTCCATGTGTCCTTTATACATGTTCCTTTTACTATTTTTTAAAACTTTCCAAGAGAAATACTTAGTTCAATAATTTGCAATCTTTTTTCTTTTTCTAATACAAGCATTTGAGGTTATACATTTCACTATTAGTGCTGTGTTAATTGCATTTCACAGAGCAGGAAATTGTTACATAGCATTATTGTTTAGCTATAGATATTTTCTAATATAGTATGGTTTCTTATTTGATGTGGGAGTGATTTAGGAGTGTGTTTTTACATTTCCAAATGTGAGGTTCTTCCTAGTTATCTGTTAGCTACTATTTCTTACTTTTTTGCTTTGTGCTAGGAGAACTTAGTGGGATTCCAAATCCTTTGAAATTTGTTTAGACTTTCTTCATGGCCCAAAATATTGTTGATATTGGTTGAAAAAAGTTTGTCTTTAATTGTCGAGTGGAATGTTCTGTAAATGCACATTAGCTTATTCAGTTGATAGTCTGATTACAACCGGTATTCTTAATGGTTTCTTCCTCTGGTTGGGCTAAAAGTTACCAAAATAGTGATGTTTAAAAAATCTCCTAATAACATGGGAGCTTGCCTATTTTTCTCTATAGTTAGACACATTTTAGCTTTAATTCCACTTAGCATAATGTTCTCCAGGTCCATCCATGCTGTCATAAAGGGTAAAATTTTCTTCTTTTTCTTTTATGGCTGTGCAGTATTCCACTGTGTACATGTCCCATAGTTGTTATCCACTCATCTGTTGATGGACACTGGGGCTGCTTCCATGTCTTGGCGATTGTATATATGCTGCAACGAATGTAGGGGCTTACATTTGTTCAAGTTAGTGTTTTGGGTTCCTTTGGATATATCCCCAGAAGTGGGATCACTGGGTCAAAAGGCAGATCCATTTTTAATATTTTGAGGTATCGCACATACTGCTTTCCACAGTGGCTGCACCAATCTGCATTCCCACCAACAGTGCAAAAGGGTTCCCCTCTCTCCACATCCTTGCACTTGCTGTTTGTGGATTTATTGGTGATAGTCATCTGACCAGTGTGAGATGGGACCTCATTGTGATTTTAATTTGCATTCATCTGATAATTAGCAATGTTAAGCATCTTTTCATATGTCTGTTGGCCACCTGTGTGTTGTCTTTGGAGAAGTGTCTATTCAGGTCCTTTGCCCATTTATTAATTGGATTTTTTGGGGGGGGTTGAGTTTGTAAGTACTTTGTGAATTTTGGATATTAACCCCTTATCAGATGTATTGGCAAATATGTTCCCCCATTCTGTGGGTTGTCTTCTTATTTTGTTGATGATATCTTTTGCTGTGCAAAAACTTTTTAGTTTGATGAGCCAGAGAAAGACAGATACCATATGAATTCACTCATGTGTGGAATCTAATGAACAAACTGAACTAACAAGCAAAACAGAGACAGACTCATAGATGGAGAGCAGGTGACAGCCAGTGGTGGAGGGAAGGGAGTGGGTGGAGGGACTGAGCAGAAAGGAAAAAGGACTCATGGACATGGACAACAGTGTGGTGGTTGCGGGGGGAGGGGGATATGAGGGGACTAAAAGGTAATGGGAAAAATACCATAAAGATTAAATAAAATACCAAAAAAGAAAAGTTTTAGCTTTAAATATTTTCAGGATATATTGTTATGTACATGCACATTAAGAATGGATACAATTTTCGGATAAATGGAAACTTCTAGTAGTCAGCCTCTTTCCTTGTTTCTCTGGTTGGGCTTTCCCCCTACAATCAGTTTCATCTGATATTGATAAAGTCTTTTGTTTAATATTTATATAGTACATATCTTTCAATTCTTTTACTCCATTCTTTTTGTATCCTAGTTTTAGACATGTCACTGATTGAGTTATATTTATTATTATCATCTTCATCTTCAATTTATTTCAATGTATATATTTATATATGTATACTACATTTATTTTGTATTTATAAATTATAGCATTTTACTTTTCTTTCTCTTTATTTTGTGTATTTTATATTTCTTTTCCTCTTTAACCTTACTTGTGCATAATTTTATATTTTCTTGTTACATTTTTCTGTCTTTTAGAAATATACTCTATTTTTCTCCTTTTAGTGATTTCTATAGAAATTTTAACATGCATTTATAACTTGAAGTCTAGGGTTAATTAATATTTTGACCTTTCTCCTCACCAGTGACTCCATAAATTACTCCTTTATCCCTCTCCCAGGGTTTTTTTTAAGTTTTTTTTTTTTGTTAACAGCTTTAAGATGTAATTTGCATACTATACAGTTTGTCCATTTAAAGTGTACAGTTCAACAATTTTTAGTGTATTCACAGAGTTGTGCAACTATCACCAGTGTCTAATTGTAGAACATTTTCCTTACCCCCCAAAGATGAATATACCCATTAGCAGTTACTCCCAATTTCCCTCACCCCCCAACTTCCGTCAACCACTAATTTATTTTCTGCCCCTATGGATTTGCCTATTCTGGACCTTTTACCTAAATGGATTGTATAATATTTTGCATTTTGTGCCTACTTTCTTTCACTCGGTGCGATGGTTTCAGGATTCATATATATTGTAGCATATATCAGTACTTCATTTCTTTTATGGCTAAATAATATTCCGTTGTATTGATATACCTGATATTCATGTTTACTAGGTTTGTAAAATGCTTTTAAAGGTTGAAGTTGGCTTCAGCGATCATTTTAAATCTGAAGGTTGCTTCTTCATTTACTCTCTGGTTTCCAATGATTTCATTCCCTGACTGTTCATACTCAGTCAGGAAGTCAACCACATTAAAATTAGTCTTTTTAGATGTTCGTAGCAAGTGGTTCAGTCTGGGTGCCATATTGCTAAACAAATTAATAATCCACAAGTATCCTCTTTTCTATACATTCAACTCTTCTGTTCATCCTTTCCCACCAGATCAAACGCTTTTCACTAGTAAGCATTTTTGGGATCTGCCAGCTTATTGCAGTCTCATTTGCATCAAATCCATTCAGCCCTATTTCAGGGTTCATTTCATATGCCTCCTGACACGGACGGCCTTGCCTTCAGGTACCGCTCACTGTGATGGGAAGCTCTGGTGGGCATGGATGGTGTCTGATGTTTCTCTCTGTCTTCGGGAAGGTTATATGACTTAGCCTTAGCATGGGGTAGGGCAAAGGGTATGTATTCAAGAAATAGCTATTGAATAAGTCAATGAGCAGAGCCAATGGCTTCTATTTTTTTCCCTGACAATTGATGTCTCAGAGTAAAAATTCATGTATGAGGCTCCTGATTCCTGGAGACAGTGAGCTGAGATCTAGGTGCCAATACACTGCCCTGTTACCTCCTTTGGGTCTGGCTCCTTGATCTGAGGACAAGGGAGGAAGGCCAAGTGTAGGCTCTCATTACCTACAGCCTTCACAGGGCATCTGAGAGAACGCAGAACAAGTCATCCTCCCACCTCAGACTCCTGACGCTTGGGAGGCATTTGTTGCAATTTTGATTTCCCAAGTTCAGAGGGGACTTAAATATACGTCTATCTTAAGCTCCTTATTATCTTTCTGCATATTAAGTCACAAAACCAAAGTCTCAATGGAGTGTATTCAAAAGGGAGCTCAAGAGAGGAATCTGGATCAGCTCTGATTAAACCCTAATCTCATTACCACACCAGAAGGTGAGTGCTGATCAGTGCCAGCAGTGGGGCATTTTTCATGGAGCTGCTTACAGGGCTTGGTCTGGCAGGCAGGGCCCAATGACTAGGAGGCCTTGTACTGGCCTCAATGGTACGGGAGGACTCTCTTTGAATGTGTAAACCTTTAAATTGGGCTAGGAGTGGAGAGCACTGGGGTTGAACAGATGGGGCTGTGTCTACTCCACTGCAGGCTAGTGAGAAATCAGCATTCCCAGATAGTGAAGGGCTTGGGAGGGACCCCGTCCAGCCAGCTTCTGACTGCTTAGGGAAGGGTGAAGGAGGCGGGGAGGAGTCTTCACTGCAGAGCTTTCGCCTGCCTCCCGAAACCAGCATGTTGCCCTTGTCCTTTCTTCCTCGAATAGCAGTTGGTTCATCAGGGATATCTGATCTTGACATGGGTTAGAAACATCTATCTCTTTTTTAAAAGATGGAATAAGTAGAGCAGAAGTGAAAATATGGCACGGCAGCCTAGAAGTAACCGGGGAGGATTTCACATAAAGCAAATCTAATTTATCATTGGCGCTTGCAGAGGGTTGTGGAGCCTTACACATAATAGAGGCTTAATGGGTATTTGTTGAATTTAATGATTTGAATCATTTGCAGCAAAACAAATTCCACTTTGTCTGAATTGCTCAGATAGGTTTCCTCTTCACTCCATTTAACGCAGCAGGCAGGTAGGATTTTCCGTGTGCAGTCGAAGGACGGGATGGGAGGCCCTGGCCCATTTGTGCACCATGTACGCTGAGCCACAGAGGCAGTGACTGTGGCACATCCGTGGCCTGAGTCTTGTCAGTAAAAATACAGGACTCGTTGGTGAGAAATAATGTTATTAATGAAATAAGACAGTATCTGGCACAGAGTGTGCCTCATAAATATTTGTTACAAAAATGAATTGTGATCTCCCTTTAAGAGGGCATTGGGCAAAAGCAAGTGATTCAGGCTCAGGATGTCCTGGTAAAACATCCATGCATTCTGAGGAAAGGTTGAAAAGTCCTAACAGCCTGGAAGCATGATGATGGCATCTGAGATGGACTTACATGAATTATGACAAAATATGTATATGAATGGAAATCCTAATCGCCAACTGGAGCTGGTGCCTTTGCCATTGAAAGGGCGGATGGCACACCTATATGGCTCAGAAGCAAGATTAGGAAAGATATATGATGAGGAAGAAGACTGCACCTAATGGAAAACCCATGGGAAAACTGCTTTTGAAAGGACTAAGAACGGTCCATTGCCCGTGATTTGTACCCTTTCCTCCATCTGCTCATAGTATATAAATCCCAATTGTATGATGTGGTTTAAGTGCAGAAACAGACCAAGGGAGGGGCTTGGTAAGCAGTGAAGTTAGAGGAGGGGGTGGCAATGAGAGTGAACTTCAGAAGCTGGGCTTTTTGATGTGTTTTTAAGTAAGAATGTCTGGAAGTGGGGCCTAAGAAGGCAGGATCTGTCCAAGGCTGCCCAGGTGAGGCAGATATGGAGCTAGGGTTGCATTGTACTACTTCAGATTACCCAGGAATAAATTTTCCTTTAAGTGAGAGAATCAAATCATTTTGCATGCCAGCATCTACAGTAGAAAGATAATAACCAAGCTTGTTAAAAATGCAGATAATGGACCCTCACCCAAGACATGGCAAATCAGAATCTCTGGGAAGGGGTTGGGTTGAGTCTTGGGAATCTGCATTTTTAGCAAGTTCTCAGGCTGCTTTTTACGTTCACTGAAGTCTGAAAACCAATGTCAGTGGACTGCGGCCCTAGCTGCATGTTGGAATTACCTGGAGAGCTTTGAAAACAAACCTGATGCCTGACTCCTCCTTCTAGTGATTTCCATTTAATTGGTCAGGCAGAGGCCCCTGGGATCAGCAAGTTGAAAAGCTGCCCAATGAATCCATTGTGCTGCTAGGATGAAGAACCACTATATTCTAGGCAATGCATGTTAATAAACCAGTAAGCGTAAAATGCAAGTGGAAAATCCCGACAGCAACTATGTGGACAAAGCATCCATCCCTCTGGCTTATTGGTTATACACGTTTACAATGCTGAGATTATTGAGCAAATACTACACACATGGAACTATGGGAGGTCCTGCAAATATACAGCAGACCGATCTTTTCTAGCGTACCCAAGGATTACGAACTAGGTGTGTTTTCCTTTAAAACAGGAACATGGCAAGGAACAATGCATGTTCCCCATTATTAAAATTTTGTTCCGTAGGCTTTAACTAAAATAAAATAAAACAAAACAAACAAGAAAATAGAGACAGAACAAAAGTGTAATGGATTAGCAAAATCTTTCTGATGATAGCATTTTTGTCTAGCAAATGTAGCAAGAGGAAGCAATCTTCCCGTAGCTCATCAGAGCCATAGATTAGGGCTTGGCACCACACATTGGCTAAAAATATTACTATCTGCCTATACTTTTGCTCTGGATGTAATTATGTCTCTTGGAGACCTTTTACATTGTTATGGTCTAATACAAAATTAGGTGATTTTAGGTCTTTATCTAATACCATCTAATCTCAGAATTTTTCTGCCCCTACTGATTTTACAAACAGACAACAGCCAGACCATCTATAAAAAACAAAACTCTGACCCACAGCAGCAACCAGCCCAGGAAGATGACCACAACTTCTGTAGAAATTGACTCAAAGCAGTAAGGACAATATCTGACAGTTACCCTAATTTTTGCCCCTGCTTCCAATTTAGGACCCACCAGAAAAAGTCAAATACGCTCCCCTAACCAGTCACACAGGAGGCTGGGCTCTTGGTTAGCAGGCCTCCAGCTTCTCCTATGCCAACAGCATCACAGAAGGGCATGCCTGCATCTTCCCTTTGTTTTTAGTTTCATCTTTTACCCTCCCCTGCCTGCCTTCGGGTTTCCGTGAAACTCAAATAGTAGTGGCTGACGCTCTCACTATAACAAGCTCCAAATGGTCTTTACATGTTCTCATTTGGGTGGTCTCCATTTGTTCCTACACTCTCTACCTCCATATCTCCCTATATATGTATGACTCTACAGAGAAAAGAGAGAAATGTCTCTATCTGTAGAAGTGTGCATAATCACAAGAAGTAGAGATTACTTTTATCTTAGGAAACAAAATGTGCAGCATGGTCAGACTGGAATTCAAGAGAGGCCTGTGGGTCCTAGCACGGTTCCCAGAAGGTATAAAACTTCCAGGAAGAAGAAAAACGCAGGGTAGACTGGAAACAGGGAGGATGAGAAACTGGAGCAGAGGCCAGGTTGAGACAGGCCATGTGAGGTTGGTGAGATTTATCTGGTGGACAATGGAATCATGCCAAGGTCTGTTGAATGGACTGACTGAGTGGAGCCTGGACATGCTCTAAAGAGTATCGAGGAGGAGAGACTGGGGGCAGGGGAGTAGCCAGGAGCTCTTACAATAGTGTAGGAGAGATTCTGTGGCCACCCAGGAAGAAGAGATCAGTCCTTAGAGACATACTGTGATGGTCAATTTTATGTGTCAATTTGACTGGCATAGGGTACCCAGGTATTCGGTTAAACACTATTCTGAGTGTGTCTGTGAGGGTGTTTTTGGAGAAGATTAACATTTAAATTGATAGACTGAGTAATACAGATTTCTTTCTCTTTCTCTCTCCCCTCCACTCCACCTTCCCCTGCCCCACACTCTGTTGGTTCTATTTCTCTGGAGAACCCTGACTAATGCACACATTTTTAGACTTTGATTAGATTTAAAGGCTGTGCTGGTGAGATGGGTGAAGGAGATGGAAGCTTTGAAAACAAAAGAAAGAATTATTGACAGATATGGGAAAACACAGAAGTCCGGGAATGATACGGAACAGAGGATGGAGGGAATCGGTCAGTCCTCTTTAGAACATGTTGAGTTTGAAACAACAGCAGGAAATCCAAGAGGAGCTTAGCAATGGATCTATCAAAGGTCCTCAGTGGTGTGCCATGAAGAGAGAAAAATTGGCAAGACGAAGTCTAATGAATTATAGATACATCGATTGTCTAAAACAGTTATCTCCATCATGTTTCTTAAGGAATGTCAGCAGATTTTAATCAAAATTAATTTTTGTTTATTATGATCTGAAATAGTCTAAGCTAGGGGAATGAAGTGGAATGAAGAAGTCTCTCATATACTACTAATATTTTGCAACTGAAAGCAAGTTATAATTGTTATGCAAAATTACCCAGATTGCTTGTCTCCGCTGAACTCAGCAGGTGACCCCTTCCCTCTCCAGTCCTCTTTACTTGTGCATGACCAGACTTAATGGTGGACAGAGGGATTGCTAAAAAATGTGGACTGTCAAATGCGTAAACATGAACCAGGGTTAGAAAAACAGGATTTATGCAGTCTGCTTAATGAATGTTCTCTAGTGAATGACTCCTCAGCAAAAAGGCAGCTGTCCAATAGACTCAAGACTCTAACGAGAGCTGCCGGAACAGGTCCACTGGTGGCATCTCTCTCTCTGAGCTGTCTGCTGCCCTGCTTTGCGCTTCAGTCCCTGCACACTGAATCGTTAACCTTTGACACAGAGTAGGGTTCAGCATTTCAGAAGTGTCTTGATTATGAAAAATCTGCCAGCACTAATGGGGAACCTCTGACCTAGTTGCCAGCCCAGCCTTAGAGCTTCTCAGCTGCTGCGATTTTGATTGAAAAACAGGTCTCTGGTGTCAGGAACAAAGTAACTGGGAATTGGGCCACCTGTAATAGTCACACTTTTATGCAGACCATGAAGATTCTTTTTTATTTTCTGTTCTTTTTTTTTTCCTGCTGTCAAAAGACTGATTTCCAACATTGTCTGAACACAAAACTTACAAATCACCATCTTCAACCAACTTTTCACCCATCCATCTCTGTTAAGAACCTATTGCATGCCAGCTCACTGCTGGTTATGGGGGGGTATGAAATGGGGGGGTTGCTATATAACAGAGAGTCATGGGCTCACACATACACAAACACACATGCATATTGGTGTTAGGCGCTGTAAGTCACATTAACACCACCTGGTCTTCAGATAAGAGGGACATAGATCAATGTGGCTTTGAGTAGCTGGGGAGGCTTCCTGAAAGAGGCAGCAATGGGCCTCAGTACGGAAGAATGGGTAGGGGAGGGAGAGGGAGGTGGAGCGGATCTATGAAGCAAGGAAGGCAGTCTGGACTGGCGATTTAAGTCAGAATGAGCACTGGAATTCTGGTTTGGAAGTCATCTCTGCATCCCTAGCAATTAGCACATAGCAGACCACAGAGCTGATTAAATATCACTTAGCTGTTTGTTGAGCCTTTCATAGTCAGAGGATAGTGGACAGTGTGCCCTAGATTTCTCAGAACTCCCCTAAAATATACAGGCAGAGAAAAAAAAGCACAAACAAACAACCAATTCAAGGGCCTAACTAAGTTGGAACAACCTCTCCAGGTTGTTCTGATGTTCTCATATGCCAGGCACTGAATATACAATGGTGAATTCATATGTTGTAAGTTTACCCTTTTAAATAACATCTATAATTCATCCCCACTGTTTAATTCCAGAAAATTTTCATCATATCCCCCCAAAACTCTGTGCCCATGAGGAGTCACTACCCATCCCCTCTATTTTCTTCAGTTCCTTAAAACCACTAATATGCTTTCTGGGTTTCTTAGATTTGTCTATTCTGGACATTTTGTGTTAATGGAATCATACAATACGTTGCCTATTGTGTATGACTTAACTTCACTTACAATGCTTTCAAGGTTAATCTGTGTTGTCAATATTTATGGCTGTATAATAGTCCATTGCATTGATCTACATTATAGCCATATAGTTTCAATTTTCTTCAATATATACCAAGCAGTAGAATTGCTGGTCACATGGTAACTCCATGCTTAACATTTTATGGAACTGTCAAGTTTTTTTGAAAACAAGTGTACCATTTCACATTCCTAGAAGCAATGCATAAGGGATCCAGTTTCTCCAGTCTCATCAACACTTATCATTGTTAGTCTTTTTTTATTATAGCCATACTAGAGATATTTTATATGATTTACATTTCTCTGATGGCTAATAATGGTGAACATATTTTTGTGTGCTTATTGGCATTTGTGTATCTTTGGAGACATTCTTTTCATTTTTTTTTGTCCATTTAAAAGTATGATTATTTTCTTTTTGCTATTTATGCTTTTATGGTTGTGAAAGTTCTTTATATATTTTAGGTACTAGGTTCTTATCAGATATAATATATCTTGCAAATATTTTCTCCCATTTTGGGGGTTGTATTTTCTTTTGTTGCTTGTGTTTTGGTATCACAGTTAAGAAACCATTGTCTAATTCAAGATTGTGAGGAGTTGCACCTATGTTTTCTTGCAAGAGTTTTATAGTTTTATCTGTGATATTTAGGTCTTTGATTCATTATGAGTTAATTTTTGTGCATGTGGATATCCTGCTGTCCCAGCACATTTGTTCAAAGACTATTTCTTCCCCATTTAATTGTCTGGGCACTTTTATTGAAAATTTGCTGGCCAAAATATGGGTTTATATCTGGACTCTTGATTTCATTTCATTGATCTATGACGTATCTCTCTCTCTCTCTCTCTAGATAGATATATATAGATATATAAAGACATATATCTTTATGACATATACATGTCATCTCTATGATGTGTGTATATATATCTCTTTAGGTATACACACATGTACACACATGCATATACACATATACACAAAATACATGTATGCATCATAGAGATGACATATATATGATAAATATATGTATATACATATAAAGATATATAATATTTAAATATATATAAAGATGTATATATATCTCTTTATGCCAGTATTACATTGTAGCATTGTAATACATTTTGAAATGGAAAAGTGTTTTTTCTAGATTAGTTTGGCTATTAAAGTTTCCTTGTATAGCCATATAAATTTTATTATAATCAGCTTGCCAATTTCTGCAAAAATAAAAACAAAGAAAAAGAAAAAGAAGGCAGCTTTGATTTTAGTAGGGATTGAGTTGAATCCATATATCAATTTGGGGAGTGCAACAACTTTAATAATAATAAGTCTTCCAATCCATAAACATGGGATACCTTTCCATTCATTTGAGTCTCTTTTAATTTCTTTCAATAACACCATTTAGTTTTCAGTGTACAAGCTTTATATTTTTATAAAGCTCAGATTTATTGGTAAGTATTTTATAATTTATTTTGCTATTATAATTGGAATTGTTTTTAAAGTTTTTTTGGATCATTCATTGTTAGTGTATAAATTTAAAATTGAACTCATTTTTAGGTCCAGAAGATCTTTTGTGTGTTATTTAGCTTTTTTACACAGAAGATCATGTCACCTGCAAGTAGAGATAATTTTACTTTCTAATATGGTTGCCTTTTATTTTGTTTTCTTACCTTTTCTCCCTGGCAAGAACATCCAATACAATTTGGAATAGAAGTGATGAGATTGGTCATCCTTGTCTTATTTATGATCTCTAGGGGAATGCAGGAAAATATAATTTTAAATTAAGTAATCATGTCAGACTTCAATAAAAAGTGGTATCTGAAGTAAAAAATTGAAGATAACTAAGGATCCATGTAGGCAACTATCTGGGTGGGGAAGTGTTCCAGGTAGAGGGAACAGCCAGTGCACAGAACGTAAAGGAGTATGGCTGGAACGGAATTAGTGAAGGATAGAACAGGAAAGAAGAGGTTGAAGGGACCAAATTGAACAGGCTTTTGGAAGTCATTGCAATGACTTTGGCTGAGTAAAATAGGGATCCACTAAGCGTTTTTAAGCGAAGGAATGGTACAATCCAATTCTTTCTTTCTTTCTTTTGAAAGAATCACTTTGGTTGCTATTTGAAGAACAGATGATAGAGGGGCCAGATAGGAAGGAGGCAGACCAGGAGGTGATGGAAAACCCAGGGTGATGAGATGGTGATGGCTTGCACTGCTTGGTAGCAGTGAAGTTAGCAAGAACTGGTCAGATTCTATGCATATTTTGCAGCCAAATTCAAATATACAATTTAAATGGAGAGAAAGTGAGAGGTCAAGGATGATTTCAACGTTTTTAGTCCTGGACAACCAGAAGGGTCCACTGAGACGACGAAGACCAGGTGGAGCAAGGCAGAGGAGGAGGTCAAGAGTTTTGATATATGGAACGTTGAGATGTCCATTAGATATCCAAGTGCAGTCATTGAGTAGACAGTTTGATAGATGAATCTGAAGAAGAACTATCTAGGCTGAAGATACAAATTTAGGTATATTGATATAAAGATATTATCTAAAGCCACAGATTAAAGAGATCACCAAGAAAGTGATTATATGTAGAGAGATGAGAAAACCAAAGAATGAACCCTAGAACACATAAACATTAAAAATTTAGACTCCAGAGAGAATTGAAGGAACCAGCAAAGGAGACTAAGAGGGAAAAAAATCAGTGAAGTAGGAGACTAGAGTATGGGGTGTCCTGGGAGCTGAGTGGAGGATAGAATGTCAGTTCTTTTAATAACTGTCTTTTTTTTTTTTTTTTTTTTTTTTAAGAACTGTGTTAGCCGTGATTCAGCTTCTGAATTAGAGATGGAATCTTGATGCTCTTCTCTGTCAGGTGAAAGTCTTCTGAGTTCAGATTCTGGGGACCTGGCTTCCCTCACATATGTAATGGTGATGGGGCTTGGGGAGGTGGTGATGGCGAGATTGTGGGAGGAAAACAAACTGACAGGGTTTTCATACATCTTCCCCTGTAGCTGTATTTGCTTGGAAACTGGTCCTCACAGTTGTTTTGAGCTGCTAATAAAGTATGCCAGATATTCAGCTTCTGGGTTTCAAACTCAGATCTTGTCAGTTTGATCCCATTGGAACGAGAGTTAATTAAAGCAAGATTAAAATGTTAATAATTTGGGGGGGAATATGGTGAAAGCTTGAGTCTCTGGAGATTCAGGGAGAAAGTTTTTCATGGAAACTAAGAGTATAAAGCAATGAAAAAATCTATATAAATTGTCAAGTGAGTCTAATTTCAGAATTGAATATTTGCTTTTGAGATTTATGATGATCCTTCTCATTTGAAAAGGAACTTAGATATTCTGTAGCTTGTTCAGTATGCAGGCCATTAAAAGTGTGGACACAGGTCCAAATATGGCCTTGAGTTTTTGTGTAGAATGCAAACTGCATCTCTCTGGGTTTACTTAATAGGCTATATGTACTGTGGATAGATGTCCTATCCATATCTGTACTTGTGATAATAGGTACCATTTCCGTTCCATTGCAGAGGCCCAAAATGTGTTCATTAAATAAGGTAATAAAAAGGTCATCTTGGGTTTATGCAGCCCATTTCTTTGACTTCCTGCACAATCTCACTCAAATCATTCCAATATCTTCCTGGTTACTTTACATAAAAAGTGGAATCTGCTGCTTTGCCTGAAAGAGTTTCTAATCGTGCTCTGGAGCCCAGAGTCAGTAGTCATTCTTGCCTTTCTTTGAGGTGTCCTGGGCACTGTGCACAGATCTGAACGGGATCAGGACTTTATTCCAGCCCTTGCTATAAACTTATTAGGATTCCGTTGCTAGGGACCTACACTCTGCTTAGGGATTAATTTTCCCACAGTGCAGTGCGCTTGCTGCCGGCTCACTCCTGTGTGTCCTGCACAGGAGCCAAGCTCACATGACCTGGACAACTAACCTGTCATTGCTCTCTGGGGCTTTGCAGCCCAGAGAATACTGTTTGAAGCATTGAGTGTAACAAAGAACTGATCTAGGACAGCTTTCTTAGGCTAAAGGGAGGAAATACACTCTCTACAATGGCAGCAGCTGTTGGGAGGTTTTAAACCACGTCTTCCTCATAGAGCTATCTCTGCATGGTGACAGATTCTCTGGACTATGGTTGCTGTAGACTAGTTTCCTGCGGGCATGCTTGGATGTGTGACGGCACCTCTGATTTGCAGCTGCGGTTCTTCTCCCTGATGAATATGTGGTCCCATGCACTGAGGGCTCTGAGCTACTCCAGAGAAGGAATAAGTCAGCTAGGGGGAAGTGACATGTCAGACAGCTGAGCTGAAAAAATAGATTTGATTAAATGAGCTAATACATGTACAGTGCTTTAGCATGATTCTCAAGGTATCATCATAACCATATGATGATGGTTATTATCTGAGGATTTTTTACAAATGGTCTTTTCCTAATCTACAGGCTGAATATCTTCTTTAACCTTCCAGATGTGTTCTCTGTTCTCTTTGTTCCTGCTCTGCGCTTGTAGGGCACTGTCTTGTATGGACTCCGTCCACTAGCTCCCATCCCCTCTGGCTTTGGGCTGGGTTCAGTCAGCAAGGACCTTGGACGGTGTTCTGCAGGAGGCAGGAGAGTACGTGGTGCAGATGTTATTCCCCATCTGTCCTGTAGGGTCCTCTTAGGTTGCTTGGTCTTGGGAGCTCCTGTCTGGCAATTCTGTCCACATAGCCTCTCTTTCTCCAGGTTACAGAACCCATTCCCTGCCCTTGCTGCTACAGGCACAGGGGTGGAAAGACTCATCTTGTTAGCCGTAGTATATTGCACCATCCTGTGTGTTTTACCTACACTCTGCCTGCACTCCTGTGGACGGTTCCTTTATTAACTGCTCCTTCAGTCAATTTGAGTGTGTCATCTATTGCTGGGTGAGACCCCAAATAATACACAGTCCTACTTCTTTTCACTGTTACCAAGGCAAAACAGGGAACCCTGCACCTCTTGCCCATCCTCTGCTATTTCTGGCCATACTTCATCGACTTCTTTTATCCTTCAACACTACATTACCCTGAAATGACTTGATGCGGCAAGTGTGCTTGTTGAATGTGTTACCCACCCTTTTATTTTCTACTGAAAGCTCTGTCCAAAAGAAAATACAGGTCTTAGCAAGAATCATCAAACTGTTTGTAGGACCTCTTGAAATTCCACCACCAAGACTTCCTGAGCTCTCATTCTGTTAGGCGGTTTCCCTATAGTCACTTCTTCCCTGAGCATGTCTTAGATAGCATGTTCCTCTCGTGATGGGCCCTGGCCCTGAATCTGCATTCAAATGGCTAATAGTTGATGCTGGTGAAAATACCTAGAAAACTACATGAGAAGACTTTTAAAGTCTTAGTTAACTCTTGGGACTTCCCGAAATCTGGAGAGAGGTCTACAGTTAGAGGACCTTTGAATTCACAGGCACAGAGATAGAAAGGTTATATGTAATTGTTTTATATTTATTTACCCTCATTCATCCTATTTCCTCTAAACTTTTTAATCTATGACATAGTTCAAAATAAATCATCTGGGGCTGAATTACAAGAGCTCCTAATTTCTTTGTCAGTTAATACATTTTATTTTTGGGCATAGTGTGAGATTTGCATAGCCAAACTTGTCATTGGAACATACATAATGTCACATTTGCAGTGAGTATCTTGGGACAGTCAGAGAAGAGCAGGCATTAAGAAGAAGTCACATTGAGTTATGCCTGAGTACGCACTAAGAAAGTTGAGAGGTCAAGTTGGGTAACCTAATGAGCTCTCCCAAGACCACACTTGTTTTGAGTAGGCCTGAGAAGATGCTCCAGAGATCTTAGAGTTGGTTCGGAATCATCAGTCTATACTGTGAAACAAGCCCTCTTGATTATAGTCAATGGGAATTTGAATACACATTGTTTTCCATATCTGAATAGGCCTTGTTCTCTGTCTGCCATAAGACACAATGAACTTCCCATGCAAACAATGGCCTATGATGAGGAGAGTTTGTCAAAGAAAAAGTTAAGACTCAGGGGAATTATAAATAATCTTTCCAGTGCATATCTTTCTGTGGGAGAGAATTGAGACCTGCCTTCCTTATTTGAGGTTTAGTGAAAAGTCTAGTCTTTTTGGGGGGATAAAACCAATCCTGTATGTTAAATACCTAAATGCAAATAATTTCTTCAAGGTCTTTAGCTACTATTTGATAAATGTATCCTTGATTGGTTCTTTATGTCACACATATTAATACCTATATGATAGTGAAGTCATGGGAATTTACTGTACTAGTGAGGGAAGGGGCTAGTATATGTGAATTTTTCTGGCTTACTGAAACTTTTAGGCTTCTCTCTCTGACCAGATCTAGTTCTAGAATTTTTAGCTTCTTTTTTTCTTTTTAAATGATTGTTGATGCACAATAGTATATTAGCATCGGGTGTACAACCCCATGATTAGACATTTATGTAACTTACAAAGTGATCATCTTGATAAATCTAGTACCCAGCTGACACCATATATAGTTATTATGGTATAATTGACTATATTCCCTATGCTGTACTTTACATCCCTGTGACTATTCTGTACTTAACCAATTTGTACTTCTAAATTGCTTCACCTTTTCCACCCATCCCCCAAACACCTCTCCCATCTGGCAACCACCAAAATGTTCTTTGTTATCGATGAGCCTATTTCTGTTCTACATATAAGTGAAATCATTTGGCATTTTTCTTTCTCTGACTTACTTCACTTATCATAAAACCCTGTCGGTTTATCCATGTTGTTACAGATGGCAAGAATTCATTCTTTTTTATGGCTGAATCATATTCCATTGTACATATGCACCACTTCTTCTTTATCCATTCATCTATTGATGGACACCCAGGCAGCTTCCATGTCTTGGTTGCAACAAATAATGGATGTATGTGTCTTTCTGATTTAGTGTTTTGGGATTCTTTGGATATATACCTAGAAGTGGAGTTGCTAGGTCCTTCTTTGTTTCTTCTTATAAAGTCTATTTTGTCTAGTGTAAGTATTGCTACCCACACTTTTTAATTTTGTTTTGTTTCCATTTTCATGAAGTACATTTTTTACCCTTTTACTTTCAGTCTGTGTGTGTCTTTTGATCTTAAGTGAGTCTTTTGTAGACAGCATATGCTTGGGTCTTCTTTTGTGATCTGTTCATTCATCGTATGTCTTTTTATTGTAACATTTAATCCACTTGCATTTAAAGTATTTGTTGATAGATACATATTTATTGCCATTTTATTATTCATATTTTTCTTCTTCTTCTTCTTCTTCTCCTTCTCCTCTTCCTCCTTCTTCTTCATCCTCTTAAAGAAGATTCTTTAACATTTCATATAATACTAGTTTGGTGGTGATGAATTACTTTAGCTTTTTCTTTATCTGCCCTTAAATTCTAAATGATAGCTTAGCTGGATAGAGTAATCTGGGTTGAAGATTCTTGCTTTTCATCACTTTGAATATTTCTTTCCAATCCCTTCTGGTCTATCAAGTTTCTGACAGAAATTTCTGATAGAAATTTCAGTTGAGAAATCAGCTGACAGACTTATGGGAACTCACTTGTAGGTAACTGTCTTTTTCTTGTTAAATTTAAGATTCTTTCTTTGTCTTTAACCTTTTGTCATTTTAATTATGATGTGTCTTCTTGTGGCCTTTTTGGGTTCATCTTGTAAAAGACTCTCTGCACTTCCTGGACTCGTATGTCTATGTCTATTTTCTTCACTAGGTTAGGGAAGTTTTCTGTCAATTATTTATAAAAGAGATTTTCAATATTTTGCTCTTTCTCTTCCTCTTCCAGTACTACCATGATGCAAATCTTGTTATGCTTGTAGTTGCCTCAGAAGTTCCTTACACTACCCTCATTTTTTGAATTTTTTCTTCTCTGATTGGGTATTTTCTGCTTCCTTATATTTCAAATCACTGATTTGATTCTCAGCTTCATCTACTCTACTGTTCATTCCCTGTAATTTAGTCTACATTTCAGTTAGTGTAGGCTTCCTTTCTGACTGGTTCTTTTTTATGGTTTCCATATTGTTTTTTATGCTGTTGAGGTTCTCACTAAGTTCCTTGAGCATCCTTATAACCATTGTTTTGAATTTTGCATCTGGTAGATTTTTTAAAATCTCCATTCCATTTAGTTCTTTTCCTGAAGTTTTGTTCTGTTCTTTCATTTGGGACATGTTTCTTTGTCTCCTCATTTTGGCCACTTCTCTGCATTCATATCTATGTATTAGGTAGAGCTGCTACATCTCCCAGACTTGGTAGAGGGGCCTTATGTAGTAGGTAACATGTAGGGCCCAGTAGTGCAGCCTCCCCATGCACTTGAACTAGGTGCTCTAGGTGTGCTCCTCGTTGGCTTTGTGCACTGTCCCTTTGTAGTTGAGTCTTGATTACTGTTGGCACATCACCGGGAGGGATTGACCCCGAAGCTAATTGGCTATGATTACTGACTTCAACTACAGTGGAGGAGCTTCCATGCAGGGTGGACCCCCCACCCCCACCCACACACACACACACAGAGCAGGACTTCAGCTGGGCTCTGGTGCCTGATGAGTTTGCCCCTTGAGTGTGTTACTCATGAAGGTAGTTAGATGGTGCTCTGGTGTGGTCTAGAGCTGCATGCTGGATACACTGGCTCTGGGGACTCCCAGGAATTCATATTAAGATCAGCTGCTGCCTGTGCCCTGCACAGTGCCACTCAGCATAAGCCAAAGAGTGATCTGCCTATGATTGCTACTCATGGTGGGCTTGGAGATTCCCAGGAAAGGCCAAGTTTGGAACCAAAACCAGCTGCTGCTAGTCCCAGGCCTGGAGCCACTTAGCAAGAGGTACAGGCATACTAAGGCCAGGTGCTGCTTGTTTGGGGTTTGTGAATCTTGGCGAGATTTTAGGAAAGTCCACGGACCTGGCCTTTTCCATTTGTATGGAAAAGTCACTGGCTTGGGTGGGCCTGCAAGTTGTGTGGAACAGTGTCTTAGGGAATCACCAGGGTGGGGCGAACACTGTTAGCCAGGTTGATGGAGACTCAGATATGGTGCCTGCCTGCTGGTTCCATGGGGGAAGGGCTCAGAAAAACAACAGTGGCCTCTGCCATCACTTCTGTCTGGGAGAAAGCTGCCCCTTCAGCCTTTGTTCTGAAGCCAGACAATTCAGGTCCTCCCCATGTGTTTCTGGTGCCTTTTGAGTTGCTATTCCAGTGCTGGAGCCCAGCGCAGGTGAGTCTGCGTAAATTTGTGTGCCGGCCCTTTAAGAGGAATGCCTGGGACTCCAGAAGCCCTCCGTCTTTCTCAGCCTCTATGTCTGCTGATTTTACAGCCAGATG
This sequence comes from Micronycteris hirsuta, assembly GCA_004026765.1. Taxonomy (NCBI): domain Eukaryota; kingdom Metazoa; phylum Chordata; class Mammalia; order Chiroptera; family Phyllostomidae; genus Micronycteris; species Micronycteris hirsuta. The sequence continues at coordinate 126,096 of PVJI01002256.1, read as the reverse complement.
TTATGGAGACTTCTCTTCCCGGCACTGGAACCCTGATGTGGAGGCTGGACTTGTCAATCTGCAGCTAATATATCCCTTTGGATTTTAACTGCCACAGGTGAGTGTGGGACCAGCCCGGTCTAGGTCTCTGCTTCTTTTGTCGGCCTCCATGTGGCTTCTTCTTTATATCCTTAGTCATAGGACTTCTGCTGAGCTAGATTTCAGACATCCTGAATGATGGTTGTTCTCTAATTTTGTTGTAATTTTAATGTGGTTGTGGGAGGTTCCCAGTACCGTGTTTACCCTATGTCACCATTTTGGCTGGACTCTAGAAGTTTTAGTTTTTGGAAGTAGTGACAGCAAACACCAATGGTACTTAGGTATGAACACTTCAGACATTTCAGACTGGGCAGGTGTCTATTTTCTGTTTTTATTTTAGACCCTTTTATGACAGTGCCCCACATAAATCAACCTTTTTTTTCTAGAGCTGTTTATAAGGCTAACGAATGATAAGAAAAACTCTTTTGGAAACTCCCAAGTTCTTGTCATGAGACACGGCTGATGTTTAAGGGTTCACTGCTCTTTAACACAAATTGGAATAATTCCTCCAATTGCATTACATAATACTTTTTACACTGAATTTATCTCTTTGTACTCTGTCTACTCCTGAAACCTCCAAATATTTTGTAACAATTTAGCTTTAACAGCAAAAGGCTTCTAGTCCGTTGAAACATGAGGCTCTCACTGCATTTCTTCTTTTATTACCATTCACAGAATGGTAAATAAGATTTGCACCTAGTACCGATCTCTGGGCTACGTTACTCTTTACACCTACTGCAGAGAGAATTGCCATCTGTCCCTACTTTATGTTTCAGTCTTAAAACCAATTTTTGATCCCTGACAAACAATTCTTTCAAATCCAGGGGTAATCCATTTTCAATGGCCTTTGTTGTGAACACTTTTAAGTGGCTTAAAAAGCATATTTCCAATCATTCCCTTTTAGTCACCTCAGGTTAGGGTAATTTGCCTTAGAACCCTGGTTTCCAGGGAGGGTGCTGAGGACCCCAAAAGGACATGGGAAATTTAGCAAGGAATCTATAAATCTATATGCCCTTCTGATACTTTCTACAGACGGAAAGTATGTATTTGTCTTTTACATTCATGTACTATGGCTTTAAAAGTAAATGTTGACAAATTTGTGATTACTACAATCCAAATTATTTTAAAAGAATTGTGAAATTCATAAGATCTGTTTAAATAGAATGCATACATCAGTGAATATTAAAATTCAGGGCAAAGTCTTTATAGTATGGGCATTTTAAAGGGGCCTCGTCCCCAGAAAAGTTGGCATCTTTGCCTTGGAATGACAATATTGCCTTTATTGAAAAGTCTGTGCTGGCTTTGGGAGTTGGTGACAAATCCTGGGTCAGCGGATCGACTCTATGTTGGTGACATAGTGAGTAGAAAGCAACACTGTGCTCTACAGCTCCCCGGGATTTTCCCTGTAACAGGTGCAGGTCACGTGGCCGTTCAGCAGTATTTTCCCACCATATGTTCCCTACAGCACCCTTTTATTATTTGTTTTCTTTCAAAATCTGGATGAAGGCTCATTTCTGTGGGCCAAGTTTGGTATTGGCTGAATCACCTGCATTTCTTAATAACCAGCCCATCTGTTAGTGGTACCTTGTCATGGCCACTCAATGTGCTCCTGACTATAAGCAATGGAAGAAGATGAATGCTTTTGAAAGTGGAGCTTGATTGCAGACTGTGGTCATTCCATTGTATTCACGAGTGTTAGCTGTGCTCACGGCGGGGATGGGATAAGGGAATGCATGTCATGGTGCCTGGGAAGAGGCGGGCTGCTAAGCAAATTCACATCATTATTAATACAGAAGCATAGCACTTGCTTCTTGATCTAAAAAGCCTACAATCCAGCAGATGGGGTGCACAGAGCATACGACATAAAGGCATAAACATTGGGGGCCCAGTAGAGGAAAGGGAAAGGAGGTGGGAAGACCTCGGAGGTTGGGTTTCTTGGGGGTTGGCTTGAGGCAGTAAATGGAACAACAGTGGGACTTGAAGATGTGAAAGGCAGGGGAGCTCCTTCAATGCTGAGGGTACACTGGGAATTTTATAAATATTATGGCTCTTAATCTTCATATTAGCTCTATAAGGCAGAAAATAATTACCTCCACCTTATTGGTGAGAAAACCGAACATTAAAAATTAAGTGGTGTAGACTTAAAGGTTACATGTATTAAAACTATTGCAGAATCAGGGCTTGAATTCAGAATGGACCACAGTCTTCATTAGCAAAGTAGAATTTAGATATCAACCAGGAAGGTAGAATTTATTAAATAGTTGTTTTCTCTCCAATTACACAGTCTCATTTGTAAGTTTTCTTTAAAAAGAAAGCCAGCACCAACTATGTATTTACAAATATGTATATACATGTATGTACATGTATACACAACCATGTATATAGAAATAGTTCCATGTGGATATCATGAGCATGGGATTCTGAAGAAAGCTTCTGTATCGGCCGAGGTTCAACTAGAGAAGCAGAACTAGTATAACCAGAGCAAATTATCCCTCTACCTATCATTTATCCATCTATCCATTTAGCCATCTGCCATGCACCTATAATCAACCTATAGATTTATTACAGGCAATTGACTTATACAATTGTGGGGGCTGGCTAAGCAGTCCCTGGAAGGCTGTCTGCACATCTAATGCAGGATCTCAAAGTCCATAAAGCAGACAGTCGAGAGGGGAAGATCACCAGCAGACTGGAATTCCATAAGCACAAGCTTAAACCCTGCAAGCAGGAGCTAGATAGAACCCCACTGCGAAGGCCGGCAACCTGTGTTTGTTTCTGTTGCCTCTGCCTGTTTGTCATGAGGGTATCCTGCAGAAGCTGGAACCTTTGTCATCGACCTGAATACACTTAACTTGCCCTGAGTCTTCCTCACATCGCTGAGGTGAACCAGCACATCAGTAACAGTGTAGTATGCCACAAAATGATGGCTGCCTTCCTTCTGCATCTCCCCGAGGATACTGGGAAATGTAGTCCAGCATACCCAAGTTGGCACATCAGAAAACCATCACACCTTGTTTTCTTTCTAAGCAGCAGAACTATCATTCTTACAACGTGCAGCAACTCTGCCGTTACAGGACTAGACACACCAGCACAAAAGTCAGCTGGTTTGTTCGGGATCATTCAGTCTAGACATTGTATATAATTAATCTCAGTAGTTTCAGAACAGAAAATGTCAGAGTCATCATTTATACAAATGAAGGCATTGCCACCTATGAAGAGAGCTTTCAGTTACTATTCTGAGCACAGTAAGAATAAGGCAGGAATAATATGACTTGTGCCTTTTGATTTGGCTGAGAGGCTAAGACCTCAGCTCCTGGATTCATTCCCACTTAACTTTGCCCATAGAAAGTGATTGAAATGAATTTCTTTTCTGATGACTTGCATATATACTTTTTTGGGATAGAAACATAGATTTTAAGCATTTGTCTGAAGTCTTTTCTTTCCTCAGAAGACATAGACAACCTTTTCTGAAGCCTGCTATATAAAGCAAAGACAAAGATGAATTTAAATTAAAATGGAAAATTGAGTATCTTAAACCAGGTACTCAACTTCAGTATGTAAATATCGTAGCTAGCAAATATATAGATAATTAAGCAGTGTTTGGTGCGAGATTGCATAGCAAAATGATGTATGTGCCATTAGAATTCTTTGGTATAATGTATAATCTGGTCACATACATAGGCTAAACAAATTAATGCGTCTTTGATTCCCTCATAATGAATTTTTACTAGCCTTTCAAAAAGATTTAAACCATTCATTCAGTCTATCTATGATTATCTGAGAGCAATTGCTGAGCAGGAGACACTATTTCTGGGGCTGAAATTATAGGGATACTCAAGATGTGAAACCATTTGGCAAGTAACCCAGTTTATCAGGACAAGTAAAACGTTATAAAAACCAGTGCAATTCTCAGAAGTACCAGAAAAGTGATTTAGGGTGCTGTGGGTGGGCAGACTCCTTGCAGCTGAGGAGGTTTAGAGACGCTGTCTGAGCTGAACCCCGAAAGACGGGTGAGGTTTTGTCAGACGGAATTGGGGGCAGCTGTGCATGCGTTGTTTAATCTGACTTTGTCTGGTAAAGAGGCCAGGTGAAGATAGAAGATATGAAATTTTAAAAGGGTACTTAACTTTTAATTTTCTATTTATCCTTTCATTACAATGATTGAGACTTAAAGCATTTACGATTAAAGTTAATGAACGTTTTATTGTTATGACAGTTTACAGCAAATTAGACTCTTGCTTTCTTCTTAAAGTGGAGAAGGCCGCGGGAAAGCCCTCCCTGAGCTGCTCAGCACTGCTCTGCAGAGCTCTTTGTGTGAGGAACACATTTGGAGCAGGGATTCCACAGGGAGGGATCTGCTACAGAATGCGCAGAGGCTACTTAAAGGCCAAATGCTTAAGAACAAACTGACAGCAACCAAGGGGGAGGCGGGAGGGGATCATGGGGGTAAAAATAGGGAAGGGTTTTTAGGAACAGCTATAAAGGACACATGGACAAAGCCAAAGGGGGGTAGGATCGAGGGTGGGAGGTGGGGATGACTGGGGTTGGGGGAGTGCTGGGGGAAAAATGGAGACAACTGTACTTGAACAACAATAGAAAAAGATGAAAAATATGAATAATAAAATGGCGATAAATAAAGAAAGAGAAAAAAGAACAACCTGGTGGAGTTAAGGGAATAAGATGAGGCATGACACCTGCTCTGGGGCAGCCTGAGGATTCTCTGGATGTTAGCTTCGCCCTCTAATCTGGCATTGGAGGTGAACTTGAACTCCTGAGCCTTGCCCCTTCACTGCAGCTCCCTCCTCCAGCCCCAGCCCCATCTCTGAAGATGAGCTGCCTCCCCTCGTTTTAATCTGTGTCAGTAAAGATGCTTATTGTGCTTTTTTGTTGATTTTCTAAGGAGACTCCAACAATATTCCATTATATATCCACCATGGGATGAGGTAATGTAGAGCAGGTTTGGGTGCCTCCCTTTCCCTAGGGCAGTGGAGTAGACCTGGCCTGGGCACCTGCAGCCCCATATGACGGTCCCACCTTAGCTGTGCTCCTGGCCTCTTCAGTCTGGGCTTCAGTGTCCTCAAGTATGAAGTAAGGCGGATGGACTAGAGCAAACGGTAGGTCTCATAGACATCTCTTGGGCTCCCACAGACCCCACCCCAATCTCCAATGGGAGCAACATAGTTGCTAACATTTCCATGTAAGTTTTTGTTAAAAAACATTTCCATAGCTAAAATGTTTAAAAACACCTTCTTGGACGCTCTCCCAGGGACCTCTGACTCTCAGATTCCGTGATTACATTCATCACAATCAACTATAATGACAACTGCTGGACTTGCGCAGCAGCATGTTATCAGCACTCGTTCTGGCACAGACCGGGGGTTTGCTTCCCCACAGTTCCTGTGTTGACACTTAACCCCCAAGGGGATGCTGTCAGGAGGCGGAGCCTTTGGGGCTTTGCCTTGGTGAGTGGGATTAGTGCCTTTATAAAAGACACCCGAGAGCTCCCTCTTCCGTGAGGAAGTGGGTCCTCACAGACACTGAATCGGCCAGCACCATGATCCTGAAATTCTCAACCTCCAGACTGTGAGAAATAACTGTTGGTTGTTGACAAACCACCGGTTGATGACATTTTTATTACAGAAGCCTGAGCAAACTGAGACACTTTCCCTCCCCACGTGGCTCTTCCTGTCCTACATAAACAGATGCCGACACCCTTCCTATTTGCAGGTCCTGCGTTTGGTTGGGATGAGGATTCCTCAGAAAGGGAAGGTGGGGGATGGAGCTCCCACACAGGCAGAATACATGCAGTGTTTCTTTCAGCAATAGTATTGGGGGAAAAATACTTTGTGCTGGAGCTGACTTTAACCTTACGGAGCTAAGTGTTTTCTATACCCCAGACCTAGACCTGGGTGATCACTTCTGCTCTAGTCCTACAGCCATAGCTTCCTGCTTCAGATTTCTGCTTGCACACCCACCACATGCGTCCATTCTATACAGCATGTCTCCCTGCAAAGAACTCATTACTTTACCTTAAAGGTGGTTCTTTTTCCTGACTTCCGAGTCAGGCTGAAAAACTGAGAACCATCTCACTTATTTTCCTTCTTCATTCCAAATACCTGTTCAGTCCTCAAATCTTAATAAGTCTCCTTTTCCTTGTTCTTGCTTCCATTTCTCTTTGGCATTGCTGCTCCTCTAGTTCAGATTCTCATCCTCTCCCAACTATCCCGAACATACAACTGCTCTGTTCTCCCTCCACTCCAGCCCCTGATAGAGAGTTCTTGGGGCCCATGTTTCTGAAGACCCATGTGGGGCACGCTATCAGTGCCTTGAGTCCCCATCATGGCCCTGCATTAAACTGATGGTCTTCACATTCAGAATCTCCTTCCATCCCTCCCTCCATCCTCAAAGGACCCATCTGACCTTTATGAATAAGAATCCTCTTACTGTCACCTTACTGACATAATCCCTCTTCTCCAATTCAAAATTGTTTCTGCTGCGGTGCTGGACAAACTGTTCTCTCTCTGCAGCCCATCCTGGTTTGTCTGCAAGGTCCAATGCAAGCCTCATCTTCTCTGTGCAGTCTTCCCCAACCATCCCAAGATCAAATGACTTTCCCTATGTGTCAACACAATCTCTGTCCTTCCCTGTGTCAGAAGATGGATACCCTCAGGTTCCGTTCTTTAGTGTGTGTGTGGGGGGGTGTCCTCATGTGGTGGGGGGCTGCTTATCTTACCACAGCCTCTAAGCAGGAAACTCATGAAGGGCAAGGGCCTGGAAGGGGTTCTTCTGGACCCATTTCATGAATATGCCTGTACATGTCTGCTCTTCTCCCAGAAATCTGACTTGTTGGAAAAATATTGAAGGACATCAAAACCCATGCAGTAACTGCTGTATTCAAACTCATGTTAATTTATTATGGTGAATAACATCAGCTGTGTGTGTTTTTTTAAACTTTATTTTAATGAGTGAATTTTCTGAGAAATTTGAGATTTGTTGCTGAATAGTCATTCTGGTATATTCTAGGACTTATCATCTTGAGGTTTTGGGTTTTTTTTTTTGTTGTTGTTGTCATTTTTAATTAGAGCAGAGAAGTTATAGACATAACATTTTTGTATGTTTTATAAAATTCCCTCTTTGCTCACAATAATTTATGTTTTCCTTGGTAACTGGTAGAAACATTTCCAGGGTCAGCCTAGAAGCAGCAGAATCAGTGAAAACACCTTTTCTAAACCTTTCTTCCTTGTGTCATTAATCAAAAGAAACACACCTACTAACCCAGCCTGTCAGTTTCACTCACAAAAGTTGCAATTTATCTCCAAATGATTCTTGCCCCCTGAACCTGGTAGCTGATTGGGTAATGAGTAATTACATACCTTCAGTTAGGACTCTGACTTAGAATTTTTCAGCTTCTCTTTTCTGTCAGTAAGTGGGACTAAACTGCATGTGTTTTGGCTTGAGTACACAATGAATCAGAATTAATGAAATGTCATACCCATTAAAGCAAACTCAGAAAATTGCATGCAAATATGGATAAGAGGCTCTTAGTTCTACCTTTGCAGCTACAGGCGGAACGCAAGTGGCTGTTTCCCGTAGATCATCACATCCAGTCTGCCCCCTGCTGTTGCGCAGGGACATGGCCTGTCCTGAGGGAGGAGGGGAGGTACCCTGACCTCCATGAAAAATACCCATAGGGGAGGCCTCGGGACAGGAGGACAGCTGCGGTTTTGAAACGTGTTCTCCTTTAACACCACGCTGTCCATCTCTCCCCTCTGTGGGAACTTGTTCGGACACTAGCTCTGTTATCGTTGACTGTCGTGGGCGCAGAAGGCAAGGTGGCTGATACATACAGAACTGCAGGCTCGGCAACGATCTGTTTCCAATGCTTAACACCACGTGCGGGGTAAAAAGTTTACTCTGCCACCTTTATGCATTGGTCTAAGTGTAGAACCGGTTCTCAGTCCGAAGGGTTGGTGGAGACACGTCTTGGCAAAAGGCAGAGAAGAGCAACATGCGGTTCCCTAGACCCTTCCTGGTTTTCACGTGCCTCCTGGGTAATAGTTGCCGTGACAGCGCCAACAGCCTGCTCAGCCTGTGCCTGCTGCCTGCGGTTGGCTTCTCTACCCGCCCGCGTGCCTCACACACCTGGGCAGGTTTATAAACAAATGGCAGCCCTTCATTTCTATAGAAACAGTGAAAAATTACCCGAACAAGTAAATACAGAGAACCATATGTCACCTCACTGTTGAGTAGCAGCCTCTGAATCCCTGAGTTTGGCTGTATGCTAGAGATTGGCCCATCCGCGCTGTGTAGCAGTGGCAAATAAATGCATGATCCTGGAAGATTCTCAAGCACACGTGGCAGAGAGTAGAGATTAGATCATATACAGAGATGACACTTCATTCCTTAACTGCTTTGCAGGATGTAAGTGGTTGAGAGCGGAAAAACTTCATCCATAGGTTATAGGGAATTGTAGAAAACCAAAACAGATACCCCCTGTCCATGTAGGACAGGGGGCCTAACAACTAAGTGGAGACCCCGCTAGAACCCAGCCCCTCAGGAGAAGCCTTGATGCTCGCCATTTCATGTTACTATGAATTCATGAACTGTAGTCCTCCCCCACGAACGGCTAAGCTCTCAGTCAGTGTGAAAATATGGGACTTGTGAGAAGTAGTGGTTTCCAGGTCTGAAGTAATTTTGTGTGGCATCCCAGATTCACTCCCCCCTTGGCCAAGGCTTCTGAGTCATTCCACTTTCCTGACATGACCTTCACAGAAAGAAACGTGAGTCTGTCCCCCTTTTAATTCTACTCTTCTCGCGATGCGGGAAGTTCATAGATGGAAGAGGAGGCAGGGAAGAACCTGGGGCCTTAGGGGGAAATACTGAGAACCAGCCCTTGACTCTGGACTCCTGGCTCTTAAAAAGGTGTCAAGGCCAGGAATTATTTGACATTTGCTTTTTAATGCATGCGGGGACAGTCAGCAATGTGAATGATACAGAAACATTTCCTAGATATTTGGGGGCAGTTTCATCCTGAGAAACGAACCTGAGTAAACTAGAGTTCCCTATGCTTTAACTGTATCCTCAAAATCTCCTTCAACCCTCTTTACCCTAGGGGACAATGGAGCATGGAGGGAAACCCTGGATAGACAGACCAGGAAGCAGTGCCGGGCAGGCATCCACGGGAGGAGATGGGAAGCAGGCATGGGCCAGTGGGATGAGCTGTGGGGCCTGGTTTCTAGTTCTGGCGCAACCTCCGTGCGTTATTTTTGGAAAGTCATAGCTGCTGACAGGAACTTTGTTTCACTATCTGAAAACTGAAAAGAACGGGCCAGGTGACCTCTAAGGGTCCTCCTAGCCCCAGATCTGGTTCTGCTCAGCCTCGAGGCCCATAGAGCTTGCTACTGCTTTTTCCTGCCGGTAACTTGGGAGTCTCTTTTCTGCTCCTCTGGCTCTTCTTTGTCTTCCTCCTGAGGCTTCCTGACATCCCACAGCTGCCCGACTTTGTCCCCTGTCATACCTAGCCACAACAGCCGGCAGGGGCCAGAGACCAATCAGCATCTGATAAAGACAAATCTGTGCTCAGAACGGGAACAGGTGTTTAGCCAATTAGGAAATAAAACCCTCGGTGGAAGTAGATCAGCTTCCATGTGAGGGCTTTGGATTTTCCTGTATAAAGTGCTCATGTCTGAAAAAGTGTTTTGCAGAATACATCGAAATGGGGTATGAAGATGGGTTGTTTGCTCTAGATTACTCACAATATGGCTTCAACAGTGATTATTCTTAGATTGATATCATCATAAAATATAAGTGTTTTAGAATAGGGGGGACCTTATTTCTTTTCTTCTTACCTAGTGAAAGAGGTACTCTCCATTCTTGCAACTCAAACTACATAGTAACTAGACCAGCAGCTTTAGCACAAGCTGGGAGTGTGTCAGAAATACAGACGCTCAGGCCCCACACCGCATTGGCTGAGTCAGAATCAGATGCCAAGGGGATTCACGTGTACATTAAAGTCTGAGAAGTACCACTCTAAGATGTCCCGATCAGTGAAGGGCTCCCTTAAACATATTCAGAAACAAGATGCCACCCACTCACCCTATAGGACTTTCTATCTGGGGACAGCTTCGAGCATCAGAACGGGCTTCCTTATAATAATAAGGCCAACAGATATTTATTGACCTCTGACCACATAACCCCTTTTAAATGCTTTTTAAGCTGAGGCCAGAGAAATGGAGTAACTTGTTCAAGTCACATGGCTGGAGAGTCCATGGTGAGCTCCGCCCTCAGTAGTGTTGGCTTGAAAGCCCAACTTAACCGCTATATTATATACTTACTCCTTACAGGGTTTGAACTCTTCTTTTCTGTAATTTTGTGCATCTGTTTTCTAGAGGTACAGATATTAATCTATTTTATTTCTACATGGAAACTCTTAAATCAGTTGGAACCAACACTCATGAATTCTCTCTTTAGTATATTTTTCATATGACCTCACTGCATAGCCTTACTGTATTAGTCAAATTCTGGTTTGCAACTTAAGTGCGGCATTGGGATTATACCCCACACCTCAGCTGTGTGATTTTGATCAGGAAAACGTTACAAGATTATCTTCTACCTGTGTTAGAACACCATACTTTGAATAATGAAGCACAAGTACCTAATGAATACTTGAACACAGCCACTGCATTGATTGATATGGAGCTCACTGTCTTTTTCACAAAAGCTGCTATTAAGCCAAGTCTCTCTGAGTCTGTATTCGTGGCGATGATTTTTGAACTCAGGGGCATTTCCCTGAAGCGGACCTATCATCAGCATCGTGTGCTTCTGCCCACAGCGAGCTCAAATGACACCCTAATACAGGGAGGCTGTCGGCACTGCCATCATCCAGGGCAGGGCTGCGCAGGGTAAAACTTCATGGGTATCACGCTAAATTTCATCTTTTTAGCTGTGACTCATTATTCATCCTGTCAAATTCTGCAGATTCTTGAGTCTATCATTTGGCATATTTGCTAGCTGGCCCAGCCTTGTGTCATCTGAAAATTTGATCAACACACCTTCTGTCTTTGTTGTGCAATTTGCTGAATGGGCCAGAGTTGGAGGAGGCCCCTGGGGTGGGACATGCTCCCAGACACCTCCCCTGAAGGCTGGCTTCAGTTTATTAACCTGCACATTTTGGACCAGGCATTTGGTCATCTTGATATCTCAAAGCTCTTTACTCAGTCTGCATGTCTCCATTTCCCCAGGAGGGAGGGTGATGGTCAACATGCTGTTTTAAACCATCAATGCCCTCCAGTTTCAGGGCCTTGAGTTATTATGGTGGAGGCAGCTGTTGTTTGGTGGCAGGTGCCTTGAATCAGCATTAGCAATGAGCTGGGTGTGAGCTCTCGCTCTGCCACTTCCATCAGTGTAGCTTTCAGTTAGGGTGGATCGGAGAAGCAGAACCATAGGAGTGGTTATATAATTACATAATAAGGGATTTGTTGTAGGGATTGGAAGCACGCTGTTGTGGGAGCTGGTTACACTGTGTATGGAAGTCTGTTATGTCTGTGTACATTGCTAGGACTTGAAGCAGCATGACAGTCAGTTGGGAAGAAAATGTGGTTGGGAAACAAAGGAGAGTAGGGACAAACTAAAACTTGGGAGCATGTCCCGGAGTCCATAGGATGTGCTAGAAGACACATCAGTCTCCTGTTATTTCCAGGACTCCATCTTTACAATGCAGGTGACCTGCAGGAAAAACTGGATCCTTCCTCACAGAGATAAACACACACAGAGATAGCATAAGAACTGGAAACTCAAGGAGCAGATGTAATGGGAGCTGGAGTCCCTGGGAGCCTGGCCACTGCCCCGAGCCAGCCAGGTGAGCTAGCAGATCAGCACCAAAGTGCCTGAGCTGCAGCAGCTGCCTGGCACTGACCACCTGTCTACTGCTTCCTCCTGCCTTCCAAGACACTCAAATTTCTCCGTTAGCTCATATGGGAATTCTGGTACACACGGATTCTGCTTTGCTAAATTGACATGTCATGTCTGTGTGTCATCTTTTAACCATACTTATCTTCTAAATGAAGACAATTGAAAAACCATGTTTTAGCCTAACATACTGCAACTATTCCTTGTACAATTGAAAACACATAATCTTATCTCCAAAAGTGGTTACAAATTCTTTTTATTCATCTTTGGGTGGTATGCATTCGTCTTCTGGCTGAATCACATTCTTCCTTTGATCTCCTGGAACTTAGAGACTGAGATCAACTTAACTACCATTCCCATATCTTATGTCAGATGACAAGGGAATGGGAGAGGTGAAGGAAAAATGTGGTTAATATGTACTGAAACATATTTGTATTAACATTAGAAAGAAGTCCTAAAATTATAACAGTCCTTGTTTCTGCAACTGGCCATGTGTTTATAGCCGGTATTTGTAACTAGCTCTGTCCACTGTGTGTCCTGTGTTTTGTATTTCCTTTGCCTCTACGAAGTACTTCTGCTGGTAGGGTTACCCAACCTTTATCCCTGGAGGTTCTGGGGGTATTACCAGTCCTGCCTATACTGAGCTGTTGACACGTTCCATTGACGTTAATTGCAGGACCTGGAGTGCTACAAGATGCCTCAGGGGCTCTCATAGATTCCAAATGAACTCTTCCTTACGTCCAATATACTGTAGCAACTTGGTGTCCTCTGAAAGTGTCACTGTCTCAGTCACAACAGCAACTGCCTTCTCTACTTTTTGCATTTCTGCCAGGAGGAGCTCAGAGTGGTCAGTATCTGTCTCAACTGCCAGGTTCAGTAAAGCATGTCCCCTGGTGGAAACATCCTTCCTTAGCAACTAGGTCTTGTAGCCCAGAAAAGGCCAAAGTGGCGAGGAAGCAGAACTGTCTCTCGTGGACCACTAGCAGTAACAGTGAGAGACTCCCTAGTCTCAATGAAGGCCACTCTCATCTTCAAAACCTGTGATTCCAGGACCTATCAGCTCCGGCTAAGGGAGAACCAGTGCTGTGTATTACTTGCTAATTTAGAGCATAATGCATTTCTAGAGATTGTAGAAATGAGTGCCATCACCAAGGACCTTAAACATGCAAGGTTTATGATTCTTACCAAATCTTTATTCAACTTGTTCCTTTGGCTTGTGCAGAAGGCAGGTGGATGTAGGAGAAAGCCAATGAGTTGTCATAAACCTGATCAGGTAGCGACTGCAACTGCAGCTGCTAGAGCGAATCAACACCTTCCCTGGCACCTGCTATGCAACTGCTGGTCTGGCAAATGCCCTTTTCTCTGTACTTGTCACTAAAGACCATTAGAAGTTGTTTGGCTTTCATGTAGCAGGAGCAACAATACACCTCATGGCACCACCTCAACTCTCCAGCCGCATGTCATAGTCTTGTTCTCAGGCAGATCATCCTGGCTCGTGACGCTGGCAGTATTACACTGGTTGAAACTGGGGAGTTGTAGCAAGAACCCAAAATATGGGGGGAAGAAACATGTGTGCCAGAGAGTGAGAAATCGATCCCACCTATAGATGACTTCAGGTCATTAGTCTGCACCTTTGAGGCCACGTGCTCAATTATCTGAGGACCTGGATGGCACATCCATGCAGCCTATGTGTGTCTGTTTGCTTCAGGAGGGTGACATCTGGTTACTCCATTTACAATGACCACCATCCACCACTAGGTACGCAGCCCTGACCTGTTACATGGGCACAACTTTGGTGTGTTGGAAATACCTTGGTCAGTATTGGAAATGAGCTAGGTTTGTGCCATAGTTTTGGGACTTATGCCTATATATTTTCTTGGACAGGTCAGTGTCTTCATTCTGAAAATGAGAACAACAAAAATCCAACTCACAAGGGTGATATGAGGAATACCTGTGATAATGTATATAACGGAGCCAGGGATTTACCACTGTACAAGCCCTACTAATGTGCAGATACTTTATAAATTCACGTGTGTTGAATCCACATGCACTTTTATCCACCATTAGCAGTTGAGGAACTGAGGTTCTGGCAAGTCCCTTAGCATGGCCAGGCTCACACTGGTAGGAGGGGTGGAGCCAGGACGTGAGCTCAAGCCGTGTTGTTAGCAAACCAGCGTTCTTTCCATTTGGCACATTGCTACTCACCATGGTGCATTATAAACCCTGACCAACAGCGTATAAATCCAGGTTCTGTGCCATTCTTGGGGAATTCCTGCTCAAGTGTCTAGAAATCCTCTCTCTAGCCACCTGGGGCCTCGCCTTTAATTCCTGTGATGAATCAGTCTCTCTGTTTTTAAAATTGTTATTTCACCATTTTGAAAATTGCACTTCTGTATGTTACCATTTACAAAGCACTCTTATTTATACCTTTATGTTCTCTTTTTTTAACATTGCAATGATTGTTCATTTTTATTTATTTATTTTTTAATTTATTGTTGTTCAGTTAGAGTTTTCTGCATTTTCTCCCCTCCTCTCCCTCCCACCCCATACAAACCCACCTCCCTCCCTTGCCTCCACCCTCCCCCTGGTTTTGTGTATGTGTCCTTTATAGTAGTTCCTGAAAACTCTTCTCCCCACAGTCCCCTCCCTCTCTTCTGGCTATTGTTAGATTGTTCTTAATCTCAACGTCTCTGGTTATATTTTACTTGCTTTTTTCTTTTGTTGATTATGTTCCAGTTAAAGGTGAGATCATATAGTATTTTCCCTCACTGCCTGGCTTACTTCACTTAGCATAATGCTCTACATTTCCATTCATGCTGTTGCAAAGGGTATAAGCTCCTTCTTTCTCTCTGCTGCATAGAATTCCATTGTGTAAATGTACCATAGTTTCTTGATCCATTCATTTGCTGATGGCACTTGGTTGCTTCCAGCACTTGGCTACTGTAAATTGTGCTGCTATGAACATTGGGGTGCATAGGTTCTTTTGGATTGGTGTTTCAGGGCTCTTAGGGTATAATCCCAGCAGTGGAATTTCTGGGTCAAAAGGCAGTTCCTTCATTTAGCAATCAGTGGGGTAGAGCCTCAGTTTATTTGGGGGAACCTGAGGCTCAGGTGGGTGATAACAAATCAAAGCTTTTCTCCAGCTTCAGGCCTTCCCCCTGCTGTCTCAGTCCTGTGTGAGGCTCTAAATACCTGGCAGTTCTGGGAAGCCATTTTTTCCTCCTGTATCAGCAGGCACAGTTTCCTTCAGGAAGTTTAGGGGTGAGTGTGAATCTCAGGAGATTCAGAGAGGTTCTTACCCTGGCCAGAGGGGCACCTACTATCTCAGGAGAACTATATTTCATAATTCTGTTAGAAGCAACAGAATTGCCATAAATGCCATAACCATCAGAACTGAGCAAAGTGTAGGTTATCAGGTATGATCATACTGAGAATAGGAAAATGAAAATGGTCCCGGTACTCACCAATGATTTCTTTTATTTCAAATGCTGTAAAACAAACCAGTCTTCGGTCAAAACTTCTGTTAAAAATATCTAACAGTCTTTTAAAAAAAATTATTGAACCTTTTGGGGTGACAATTGTTGATAAAGTTATATAGGTTTCAGGTGTACAATCTATAGTATATCATCTGTAAATTATATGGTGTGCTTGCCACCCAAAATTGAGTCTCCTTCTGTTACCCCGCTTTACCTTCTTCTACCTCCCTCCATCCCCACATCCTATTAAAAATAACTAATACTCTTGAATAAAGAATAATTGTGGTTTTTAATCCATTACTGAGCCTGTAAGAAAGTTGGACTTCATCATGGGCCAAAACTTCAATGCAAGCAGAAGTAGAGGGCAGGAAAATCACTGAATGCAGCTTTTTCCCTGAGACCCTTTGCTGAGTCCTGGGGACGCTGAGCTCCATTCGTCACTGCTGGGGCGCGAGGTAAGGTCAAGAGTCCACCTGATGTGGTGAGTCTAATAAGAGGTCAGTGTGTGTCCTGGGAAATAACCTCAGAGGAGGTCCTAACACACTATCTAAGTTCTTACCAATTATGTTTATTTTTCTGTCTCTCCGATATTAAGCCGAACCACATGAGATTGTTGATACTTGATCTATAAAAGTAGCAGTTCCATATTATTCAATGTAATAAATTGTCATGGAGACATTTGCCCACAGCTGTAAGCCCAGTTCCTAGAATAATGGTATCTGGTACATAGCAGGTTCTCAATAAGTATTTGTTGATGTAATGAATGAATGACATCAAGTTTGGAAACCAATCATCACAAGATAAGTAGAACAACTCCAGACAACAGTTAGAAAACAGGAGCACGGGAAGAGATCGCGAGGAAAATGGAAGGAGGCCTAAGTCAAGGACTTGCTGGGAATAGGCAAGGACAACAGGAGGCAGGCAGCAACCTCGGGGAGTGGCCTCAGGGGAACCTGACCGGAGAGCTGGGTCAACACATTGATTCTTAGGGTCGGCACAACACCCTTCCCAGCTGTTATCTGCCAACTTGCAATTGCTGATTTGTATTCCCATCTGAATTACACAGATATTAAAAAATAAAAACTCAAATGTCTTTTGAATGTTTATGATCAAATGTAATATCCTTGAGTAATGTACAGGCTCATATTTATAAGAGAATCAGGGAATCCAAATTATAAACCCTATGAGGTAGATTTTAGAAGCCTTTCTTTCAAGAGTTACCCAAGATCATGGGAGTCTTTTTCACATACACCTCCCACCCGCCTCTTTCCCATTTAATCAGATTTGGAGATTAGAGATGCAATTTCCTTTTGCGAATGCAGAGGTTTATCAGGATGCCGCACAATGCTTTTCCATTCGGCTCCTCCCAGCCCCCAGGTTACAGGACTAAAGTGTCTATCATCTAATTATTCATCGAAAAGGAAATTATTTACTTTTCTGATTTAATGAGCAAAAATACTGTGAAGTCACATCTCTTGTGTGGATTAGGTTCAAAAATTAATGAATAAGGTGAAAGTTATTTATAGTTAAAACTACAGATGAAAGCCTGTTATACTATCCATAAATTAAAATATACAAGTCTTTGATAGCACGATCCTAAGCGGTATTCCTCCTGTACCTGGTGAGAATCCCTGAACTAACTAAAGACAGAAATAAAAAGAAGCTTGTCAGTCGATGTCCAGGTGTTTAAATCCTCTGCTCTTAGCAAAACCATCCAATTCATTGCCCCAAATTGTGCAAGCTTCAGATTTCATTAAGCCTCCTCCTCCTGAGGCTGGGATCTTGGCCAAAGAGTATGGATCTATAGGCTTTCCTCGCTTGTTTCGGCCACTTGGCCACTGCATGGACTGAGGTCCCCTGAGCTACCGAGGACATCGGTGTGTGAAAGGGTGCCTGGAATTGAGCACAGGTGGCAATGTCCAGAGCTGGGCAGCAAGTGCAGTCAGGCCTCTGACTGTTCACAGAAAGCCCTCTATTTGTACAGAGAAGAATAAAGAGTGGCCAAGGTGCGGGCTCTAAAGCAGGCAGGGAGAGCTGTTTCCTGGTGATCGGTTAGGGAAGATGGTCACTTTCTCATTCCTGGGTGACTCCTGGCTTATGTGGCTCAGAAGGTGGCAAAGTCAGGTAGAAGCTCTTTCTCCAAGTAGATCTGTCTTCAAGGCCATCACTGAGGAGAAGCACCGTCAGTCTAGGAGTCAAAGGATCTCACTTCCTATTCACGGGTGAAGGTATTTCCACCTCCCTGTGATGCGGACTCTGTTCTTTTAAACAGGGCCTGGAATCCTTGGCTGCACTGTTTGAAAGGACATAAGTCTGGCCATCGAGCCGTGGGAACACATACTAAGCAGATGTAAGGCATGTGATGAATATAAGAAAATATTAAAGGTAAAAATCAATATTGTCATTTAGCTAAACTTTCAGAAAATCTTTCCCAGGACTAGCCGTGGGCTACAATAGAGGAGTCCTGATCAATTACGGTCAGGGAGGCTTGAAAGATGTGGGTTTCTGTAATAATGCAGCCTAATTCACAGGGGCCGATTTGTTCAAGCCTAGACATGCTTGTCAGCGTGTTTGAAAGGGGCATGATCAGACCACATGTGCCCCAGCCAACCCCAGACTCGGGACTGGGCTCTTGCTCCGCCCGGGGACCTCAGCAGGCTACCTGTTCCCTCACTGGCAGAAGACAAGGGAAGAGAGCTTCTTTCTGGCTTTTGGGCTGCCCGTTAATCAGCACCACTTTCCTCATTAATATAAAGGCATTCTCAGCTGCATGTTTGGAGGAGCTTCCAAATTTCATTTTCCCTTCTGGTTACAGAAAAACCTGCCTTCATAATGAGGAGAGCTCTGTGTGTGTGTGGTTTTTTTTATAAAGCTAAATATTAATTCTTCTGTCAGTTTGTCATTTACATATCTCTCAAATTGGGTTTACTTTTTCAATTTACACGGCTGAAGCCCCACAGCCTGAAGATATATAATGAACACAATTTCCTTGGTGAGGGTCAGAGTGCCTACTTTGCGGGCTCAGGTTTTTCTTAAGACAGGGGTTGAAGGTACAGGAGGAGCAGAAATTTAATCAGCATGGCCAGGAGAGTCTCCTTGCTGGCCTGAGAATGAGAGGTGAATCCATTCTCTTCACTCAGCCGTTTCTGCACACACAGTGTAGGCTGAAGGTGTTTCCTGCTCACAGAGGGGAACCGTCAGGCACACATTCCGTCTTGGGTGACCATAGGAAAGGGCTTGACTCTCCTCTGCCCGGGGACCGTGGAGTCCAGTGACCACTCGGGCATCTTGTCTGTGTCAGAACAGATGATCTTTAGGCCTGAACAGATACTCACCCATGTTTGTAGGTGACTTGCTCAAAAACGTGCCTTGATACTAGGACAGATGGATTGTATCTATCCCTTCACCTTTTCTCCTTCTTTTTCTCCTTCCTCCCCTCACTTCCTCATTCCTCCTTCCCTTCTACATGGAGCACCTCCTAAGTTAGACAAGCTTGGCACTCCTTCACATGCTGGTAGTACCACAGTGAGGAAGATACAGTCGAGTGGGGGAGACAATGGGCAACCTGAGGACAGTCTGGTAACCATGTCCTCAGCAGAGAGGGCATTCTGGGGTGCAAGCAGCCAGGCTGGCCGACTGCATCTTCCCTCCGAAATGTTTCAGCACTGGGGTTTCTGATATCTCAGGTGTGGTTATTTAATTGAGAGGTAGCTGTGATTCTGGGCTTAGATAGGCCAAATAAAATATTTCAGCGTTCCTTTTTCTCACCTATAAAAAAAAAAGAAATAGCAACAAAACCTGAGTTCAGTCAGACAACGTGCTCAGAATACCAAACCCAGCAAAGGCTTCCTGAGCCTCGGGTGGCTTCACACAGGGACTAGGCGGCTATTTGACCTTTGTCTGTAAGTGACAGTTTATGTCATAGAACGATCTTCTGTATCTTTAGGGACTCAGAAGACCTCCCTGCAAAGCCAAGGTGAAAAGACTTATGGTGTTGAATCCTTCTTAGGGCTACCGAGTAGCTGTACGTCTGTCCTGGAATGCCATCTGGAATCATTTGAGATTTTAAGGAGAGCAAGGTCAGCTTCTCATTGGGGATGGATAAGGGGAATCAAAGCTGAATTACGGTATATACAAGGCTGGTAGTTGTGTTTTACATTATTTTTTTTAATGACCTGCAATATGCATTTGGAATTTTTCCACCTGGCATCAGGCTTAGTGAATACTGCACGTTTTCTAAATTAAAGAGAGAGCTTCTTGGTAGCAAGAGTGCTGGGTCTAAGGTCAGACAGAGCCACATTCAGGCTCTGAAGCTGCGATTTCCTAGCTGAATAAACTTGAGTAGGTCACTTCCTTTCTCCCAAACTGAGTTTTCTCATTTCTAAAACCGAGGTAATTACATAGCTCTCTTGGATTTTGAGGCTGCTAAATTCTCTTGGCAGACATGAAGTGTGTAATAAAAATGGACTCTTCTTACAGAATACCAACTGTATATATGCTGCGCACGTGTTAATCAGGACATGGTACCTACAGCTTCCATGCTATGTAAGACAAAGCCCCTTGGCCCACTTTTTCTCAGGGGTGGTGTCTGCCAGGTACCGTAATTGGCATGGTGGCTACTCATAGAAGACACCCCTAAGGCTGTCTCTTCAACCCCCTTTTCTAACAGCTGCTTTGCTCCTACTCATCCTAAAGTGGCTGTCAGAGGCACTCTGCTGGTAGAGATTCTATTTTGTAGACACAGCTAATTGGCTCAAGGTTTGGATTTGAGACCCAGAGAGTTGGGTCAGGTCCTCTCTCTGGCTTATAGCAGTAAGATTGATAGTTCAGTGTTATTAGAGAGGACTTCCTTCCTTCCTTCCATGCGGACCTGAGATACAGAAGAATTTGGTCTGGGGCATGAGAAGAAAATATGAAAAGAGGAAGAAATAAAAACAGAAGGAAAGAGAAAGAAATGTGCAGTGGGTTTGCTGAGAGGAGTGAGAGTGTGAGCTGGAGAACGGGCCCCGAGCGAGACTGTGTTCCATTTATTCCTGAGATCCAGCCATTTTCTTGGTCCCGATTCTCTGAGAGGATCCAGCAGTGTCTGAGTAATTAGTCTCCACTTTTACCTAAGCTGTTGAGAGGCGGGGTTTTGTCACCTGCAACCCTACACTTTTTAAGTCACACCTTCTTCCACAAATGTTATGCCACCGAGGGTGCCTAGCACACGTGCCTAGCAGATTTTACATGTATTAACCTCAGCAAATGCTATACCCACCTGGTCTTTGTAAATGGTTGGCCATCATCCTTATACTCATAGCAGAGAGTTTTAAAATGACTACCTTTATGTTATTCTTCTTTTTCTGAGTTAGTTTCCTCTGAATGAAACAAAGGGAGGCAACATGTTCTCAGTTCTGAGGTAGTTGGGACCAGTCTGGTCTAAAGGATGAGAGAGAAGCTGGAATGGCATTTCGGCTTCAGAAACTTGCGGTTTCTAACACTGGATCCCAGGAAACTCACACGCCAGGGGCACAGGGGGAAAGCTGAGTGGAGCAGAGCCCCCAGGGGCTTCCTTGTCCCTTCTAAGTTTTGCTGGGGCCACAGTACTTTGATGCCAGGGCCTCATTACAGAGATGGGGTCCTAGAAAAAGACTTGCCAGGATCCTGTGTCTCAGGGAACCCCTACCCCTACCATACGCTGTACCTGCAGAGCTATAAGGCTATGAACCTTCACCACCTGGACAGGCAGAACAACATGGTGCTGAGAACGTGGATTCCAGGGACAGGCCACGTGGGTTTAAATCCTGGTTATGTTGGGTGGCCTTAGCCAGTTAGTTATTTTCCTGTTCCTCAGTGTCTTCATCTGTGAGATGAGGATAATGTACTTCCAAGGTCCGTGAGGGCATTGCATGGGTTCATATATGAAAAGCATTGAAAACGGTGCTTGGCACAGAGTGATGTAAATACTATCATTATTGGCGCAGCTACAACTTACTACAGGTACTCCCGCCACCAACTCCAGGAGCCCATAATGTGCACAGGAGGCAATCCTGGAACCTATTAAAATTATACTATAAAATAGGAAAAGGTCTAGCAGAGCCAATTCCAAAGGAGAGACAGTCACACTGAGGTGGGAACTGGGTGGAAGTATAGGGAAGATGCCCATCATAAAGTCTCTTGATTGGAGTGAGGCTGGGGGTTAGTGCTATCATCTGATACTTGACAAAACATAGGACTCTAATTATTGACATCTCTAACATACATTCATCCGATATAGCCTTGTGTACTTCTCAGTGACAAACTCACTTCTCTCTGCGGCAGGTCAACGTGATCTTATTAAACAGCTTTGTCAGGTACCAAGTCACACAAGCTCAGAAACTCAAAGTTAACCTTTACACTTTCCTCTCCCTTGTATCAGTTATGTGTCTCTTATTTATTAAGCCTTATTAATTTTTTTCTGACCTGTCCCAGATGTAAAGTAACTGCACTCACTGGAAGTAATGTGGTCTCTAATGACCGTGCATGGCTGAAAACTTGGGTCAGTTAGGACTAAACCCACAGAAGGCAGAGATTTGTGTTTACCAGCCAAAGCATCACTACCTGGTGATTGGGAGTGTGAAAAAACTTCAATATATTTGGCCTGTTAGTTGTGAAAAGAACAATGTGTTAATGCATTTTACATTCAGGGATTTGACATGATTTCAAATTGAATAAAACAAAACTTTAAACATAATTTTATATCACACTTTCAAACCTTTGTACTGTGGATTTATTCATCTCTTGAATCTGTCTCTTCCTTCACGTCACCTCTGTCTCTACTTTTTTAGTTCAGGCACTCACCATCTCTTTCTGGATTGTTGAGTTTCCATTTTATGTTGTGATTATAGTGTTTGTTTTGTGCCTATATTCCTGTCAGTCTGCATTCCTGTCTATATTTTTGTTCCATCTTCCTTTTCATTTGGTTCCCCTCCTTGTACACACACACACACACTCAGGGTGTCTGAAAATATTACCTCATTCAATCTTCCCAACCATTCCAGGAAGCAGGTGGATATTATCTTCATTTTTCAAATTACTATATTGAGGCTCAGAGAGGTTAATAGAATTGTGTAAGGTCGCAAAATTCATAAGTGATAGAGTCAGCATTTCAACCCAAGTCTCTCTAACTCCAAAATTTAAATTCTTCCTTCTACCATGACAGAACTCTTGTCCCAATGCTTCCCTTGCCTGTTTTCAGTTTCTTAAGGGCAGAGACTGTGCCCATTTCTGTTTTACTTTGGAAGCATTTGGTAGAGTCATGTATAGCCACATCCAGGCTGTCATTCAGGAAGATTGATGACTGATGTATTGGTTATTCTTGAGACAGAGCGTAGGCCTGGGAGGACTGAGAAGCACTCAGAAGTGGAGCAACTGGTGCAGAAGCGATGGTGGTGTTTTCAAGCGATGGTGGTGTTTTCAGAGCCAGGGCCCAGAGTTCTACTATACCTAATTCTCATCCTTTGTTTTCTAAAATGATAGGAGCCCAGTGCAAAGTCTCCAAGACCCAGGGGTGTCTGGGATTATTGATCAGAGGCAAGAGTAAGAAACCAAACCCTGGGGCCCCAGGCCAGGATGAGGGGAGCCTTCCCCTTTTCTGTCACCTCTCCCACCACGCCCAGGAACGCTGGCACACTTCACCTCTCAAAGTCACAGTGTTCTCCCATCTGAAGGCTTAGGTGCCTGTTGCAACCTTTGTCTGCAGCAGCCTTCCTATTTTCTGTGCCTACCCAATTCTTATTCGTCTTCTGGGTCTCAGTCCAATTGCCCCTTCTGAGGGAGGTTCTTTTTTATGTTCTAGAGCAGGTTAAGGATTTCTGTCAAAGCTTGCTGAAAGAAACGCGTGCACTTAGCGTCAGACGTGAATTACGTGATGCTTCGATAAGCGCTTGATGCCTGTTTTGCATATCAGACAACAAGCTCTTTGAGGGCAGGGGACTTTGCCCCTTTCATTCGTCATTCCTGTCTGGCACAGATCCCAGAACTTTGTACTTGGTGCAGTGCTTAATAGGTATTGATTGGTGGGTAGATGAATCCATGGGTAGATGAATTGATGGAGGGTAACGTAATAATCTCCCTGCTTCTCCCCATAGAAGGAAATGAAGAGGGAGGAATAAAGAAATGACTTTCAGTTTCATCCGGAGAACGTGATGTTTCAATAGGAAAGGGAAGATTTAATTTTCTGGACTGTTGTTCTCAGAGTGTTTGTCATTTAAATTTTCCCTTTATTTGACAGTATTACTTACGTTACTGTAGGATGACATGGAATAAATACACTTCACAGCAACCCAAGGGGACCTGCAGGCTTCGGCAGCCCGCGCCTTCTGGAGGGCGAGCTGTCTTCGCGAGTCGGGAGGCGCGGGTCTGCCTTGGAACCGGCACTTTCT
This sequence comes from Micronycteris hirsuta, assembly GCA_004026765.1. NCBI lineage: Eukaryota > Metazoa > Chordata > Mammalia > Chiroptera > Phyllostomidae > Micronycteris > Micronycteris hirsuta. The sequence goes on along the minus strand of PVJI01002256.1, from coordinate 102,230 downwards.
CCTTCACTGTGAACTTTAAAAATCAGGTGCAAATCGGACAGCAACACTCATCTTCAGTTCTGGAATGTGATGCATTTTAAGTCTTACACAGTGAAAACAAGGAGGGCCTCGGTTCAATTAAGATTTCCCGCCTTGCATCTGCCCCATGCACAAGCTTGCAGGGCTTGTTCATTTGCCGTCTTTTAAAATGGAAAGGGAGATTCATGCTCCCAATAAACATATCACTGGGCACCGTGTGTAAGGAGCCAGGCTGGTGTGGAGAATGTCAGAGCACCCTGAGGAGCTTTTAGATTTTCATTAGGGAGTCTAGAATGGCATAGAATTTACATTTAAGTAGGCTGAACATATTATTTATCTTCCTAACACAGGATGCTTGTGAGAGTAAATTGGGGTGCTATTAATTATTAATTTGGACTAACCTGCATAAACAAGTACCCTCTGGGCTAAATCTGGGCACATGTTCATCCTGTATTTAATAAGATTTTCAAGAACACTGACAAAGATGTCTTGTGTATCACGTGACTAATTGCCAAGTGAATTTAACACAAAGGTATATCTATTCCGAGCTGAATTTGGAAGGATGGACTGGACAGGTAGGTAGGCAAGGAGTCCATATGAGTGAAAGTGCAGAGGTGTTTTTCGGGAGTTAACTGATTGATTATTTAGCCTGAAGTGAAATTCGTGAAAATGAACAGTATTTTAAGCAAGAAGAAACCGGTGGTCAACACTCCCAGGTTCCGGCTCTGCTTGCTGTGGAGTTCCTCAGCCCTTCGGCAATCCTGAGCCCTGTTAGGATAAGCCTGGGAGTGCCTGGGACTGTCCCCACTGTGAGGCACCTCTTTCTCCTTCCCTGCCTCCTCCTTTTCACTCTTCTTTCCCTTCTCCCCTCCCCTCTTCTTCCTACTGTTCTTCCATGGGCTTTGATACTGTACTCTCTCCCACATACTCTCCATCCTTGTTTCTCCCTGCTCATGGGGACTGGGCCCAGGACAGCACCAACCAGGATATGACGGACCGTTGGGGATGGGTGTCACTCTAAAAGTGGAAGCTGAGGAGGACTGGGGTGAGTGGCCCCTGCCTCTCCAGGGAACACTCACTGCCTCAAGCTCCCGTAATTCCCTCAACACCAGTCTTCCCTCCTTCAGAAGGAGAACTGATGGCTGAAGACTCACTTGGGGCAGTTCCAACAAAGGACAGTCTTTGTCTCCTCCTACTCCCTGAGCCAAGGCTTCATCTCTGTTCCAGAAGAGAGCCTGCTATTGTTTTTCAGAGAGGATTTCTTTTAAGACCTTCAGATAGTCGAGAGCCATTGCTCTGATCCTCACTGGAGAGCTCACCCATGTGTGGGAACTGCAAGCTGTCTCAGTCAGGGTGGCTCTGAAGGGGCTGGGCTCCCATGTGGATGGGACCACCGGTGAGCTTCCTCCAGGCCGCCAGGATGGCCCAGGTCACACAGGTGGACAGGATATTTGAGTACATCAGTAGCAGATTTTTATTTTTACCTTGATGAAAAAAGTACAATTTTAAAAATATAATGTTTCATCATTTATAAGAGGTTTGTGGGATTTTCGTAGTTATCACATTTGCAAACATTTTTCTTCTTCTGGGAAGTTATAGGCCCCGCTGGCTCCCCCACCCACTTCCCTGCCTTTCGGTCTATTGGTGTCGGCGTCCTGAAAGAAGACAACCTGTGGACAGTGCGCCTGCCACTGCGAGTGGAAGGGAGGCGCGGGGAACCTGGAGAAGGCAGTTTTGTAGGAGAAGGAGGGAAAGAACTTATCTTTGAACCAGAACTGTGGGTAGCTACATATTCCTTCTTCGGAGTAGAGTAGGAGGCTAGAGGTCTGCAGGAAAATTCTGTCTGTAAGGATATTGGGAGGAATTGCGGGTCTCCGTGACATGAAGAATAGGATTTTTATTCAACCATGAGACAGAAGGAAATCCTGCCATCTGTGATGACATAGATGGACCTTGAGGGCATTTTGCGAAATGAAATGAGTCAGACAGAGACATGTAAATACAGTATAACGCCACTTACACCATGTGGAGTGGTCGTTACCAAGAGCTGGCGGTGATGGTTACGGAGAGCTGGCGGTGGTGGTTGGGGAATAGAGAAATATGAGTTAAAGGTACAAATTGGCATTTACAAGACAAATAATTTCTGGGCATCTCATGGACAACATGGTGATTGTAGTTAACCATGCTTTATTATGAACTTGAAAGTTGCTAAGAGAGTAGGTTTTAAACATTCTCATCACAAAAAAGAAATGGTAATTATGTGACATAATGGAGGTTAGCTAATGCTGTGGTGGTAATAACTTTGCAGTATATACATATATCAAATCAAACCAATTTTATTTGAATTCCTAAGGACAAGACACTTCCATTGATATCTTGTTGACAAGAATCCCTGAAAAAGTTCAGGGTAAGCTGGTCATGGCTCTAGATATGGGTTCAGACCTCATGTCTTTCTCTTACAACTTTCTCTTTTCTCACTTCCCTGGAGGCACCTGCTTTCTTTTTTGAGTGAGTGACATTGTCCTGGGAAGAAAGAGTAGTTAGAGACGTGGTTTGCTTTCATGATTCGCTATCTTACAGCGTCTGACTGCTTTTGATCACAGCCCCATTCCCTGGTCCTTGTTCTTTCTATCTTAAATCAAATTTACTGTCACATTTCTCAAGAGAACAAAATAGTTACAAAGTATGTGCTAAGTAACCAGTTAATAAGTTAAAGTGAATTCTCATTTAATTACTATTTTCCAGAATTTGTGTTAACCACTGTAGAGGGGAAATAGTAGTTTTCAAACTATATTATGCCGCTGCATATAGGAACTCATGAAAAGCTTCTAATAAAATATAATCTATAGATTGCTTTGAGAGGGCATGGAACTCAAAGCAATCTATAGCCTCAATGCAATCTTTATCAGAACTCCAATGACATTTATGCATTATTAGAAAAATATATCTTAACATTCTTATGGAATTCCAAGGGACCCCGAATAGTGAAATCAATCTTGAAAAAGAAGAATGAAGTTACAGGTTTATACTCCCTGGTTTCCAAACATGTTTCAAAGTTACAGTGATCAAAACAGTATGGCAGTAGAATAAGAGTCTATTTCATGTAAACTAATGAAATAGGACAGAAAACCCAGAAATAAATGCAGTTTATACGGTGAAATAATCTTCAACAAGGGTTCCAAGCCCACTCAATGGGGAAAAGATAGCCTTTCCAACAAATAGTATTGGAAAAACTGGATATCTACCTGCAAAAGTGTGAAGTTAGGCCCTTGCCTTACATTATATCCAAAAATTAACTCAAAATGGATGAAAGACTTAAATATTAGACTTAAAACTCTAAAAGTCTGAGAAGACAACTGGGGGAAATCTTCATGACATTGGGTTTCAGAGTAATTTCTTGGATGTGAAACCAAAAGAACAGACAGCAAGAGCAAGATTAGAGAAATAGGGCTATAGAACACTTGAAAACTTCTGTGCAGGAAAGGACGCAGTACATAGCATGAAAAAACAAACTATGGAATGAGAAAAAATATTCACAAATTGTACATATACGAGTGTATCATATAGGGCTAATATCCAGAATATGTTAAAGAAATTCTGTAACTCATCAATGACAACTACAGCAACAGCAAAAAAACCCAAATAACCTGACTGAGATTTCTCCAGAGATGATTACAAATGACCAACAAGCATATCATCACTAACTTGTGAAATGCAAATCAAAACCAAAGTAAGATATCAGTACACATTTATTAAGATGGCTACTATCCAAAGAAAGAAAGAAAGAGAGAGAGAGGGGAAGGAAGGAAAAAGGAAAGAAAGAAAGAAAGAAAGAAAGAAAGAAAGAAAGAAAGAAAGAAAGAAAGAAAGAAAGAAAAAGAAAGAAAGAAAATAAAGAGAATAAAAGTGTTGGGAGCATGTGCAGAAATTGGAATCCTCATGCACTGTTGATGGAGCATATCAAATGGTACAGCCACTAGGAAAGTCAGTATGGTAGTTCCTCAAAATTAAGCAGACTTATTGTGTGATCTAGCAATCCCACTTCTGGGTATATATAAAAGAATTGAAACTGCTCCTCCAAGATATATTTGAACACTGATGTTCATAGCGGCATTATTCACAATAGCCAAGAGGTGGAAGGAAACCGAATGCCATGAGAGATAAATGGACAAAGAAAACATAATATATACAATGGAATATTATTTAGCCTTAAAAATGAAGGAACTCCTGTTGCATGCCACCATGTGCATTCATCTTGAAGACAGTTTGCTAAGGGAAATAAACCAGTCCCAGGAAGACAAATACTGTATAATTCCATTTTTATGAGGTGCTTACAGTAGACAAATTCCTAGAGAAAGAAAGTAGAATGGTGGTTTCTGGGGCCGAAGGGGGAGGGGAATGGGGAGTTGCTGTTTAATGGGTATAAAGTTTAAGTTTGAGAAGATAAAAAAGTTCTGGGGAGTGGTTGCACACCAGTGCAAATATACTTAACACTCCTGAGCTGTAGTTACACTTGAACATGTTTAAGATGAACAAAATATATACTCTACCCAGACCCCAACTTCCGACATTGTGCCAGGGTCTCTAGGGTAGGAACCCAGTGTCGGTGCTTCTCCAGCAGGGCTGAGAACCACCACTTCAGCCTGGAGTGCAGGGGTGGGTCAGGACTGCTGCTGCCTCCCGGGAGGTCAGGCTCTGGAGGGAGGTGCAGTGTGGACACAGAGCACCGTAAGTCCGTCCATTGTGCTGGAGGCCTCAGAGAGTTCCATGCAAATCCAAGAGGCAAAGACGTTCCTTGCAGTATTGGATAAGATTCAAGCCTTGGAAGGATCAGTAGGGGTTGTCAGGCTGCCTGGGGGTGGAGAGGGTCTGCAGCTGCACAGGTGCAAGAAGGCAGGTAAATTCCAGGCACGGGTAGGAAGTGGAGGGGTGTCTGGTTTCACTGAAGTATGTAAGCGTGTGTGTGTGGGGGGGAAGGGGGAGGAATCACGATTTCAAAGACAAGCTGATGCCAGCTTGTGGAGGGCCTCGGATGTCATGCTAAGAAGATTAGACATTATTCAGTAGACAATGGAGAGTCATTGCTTTCTTAGCCAGAGAATGAGAAAAGATAAACATCTGGATGATGTACAGTCCAGAATGATAAGCACTATGTTTGAAAAAGATACATTTTTCTCTTCCTTAAATGACATATACCAACCAATGCTTTCGAACAGCCTGTGCACATTTCGTGCGGGTTTTCAACACATGTAACTTCATCTCCCCTGCCTGATCCAGAGCCTTCTGTTCCCTCCGACGTGATGCTCCCTGGGTGCTAGTTTGGCTAGTTGAGCCATACACCATCCTCATTCCCACCCCGCGGGCCCCTTCACTTTGCTGCGCCCACACAGGTGTTTGCCTCCAAACAACTCTCTCGAGACAGCGGCCGTTCGTATCTGAAAGATTAGTGCTGACGATCCCCCACAGCAAAACCATGTTGTGAGTGTGATCCCCACATGGGGCTGGCGGGAGCCCCTGGTCAACTGTGAGCAGGACCGCAGGGCCCCTGGGAACGACATGCAGCCTTCTTCCTCTCGGAAAGCCTGGACAACTGTATCTTGCAGAATTATTTTCAAGTCGGCTTGTGACATTTCAGAACAACTAACCTGCTTTGTTTGAGTAATGCATTTAAATAAATTAATGAAACCACTGCTCTGATGGAATCCTTTCAGGCTGCTTACAGAGAAATTTTGAAAGGGCAATATTATCACTGACAAAAACCGCAGCATCTGAGCAATTCAATATCCAGAAAGCTGAGGGGGGAGGCAGAACATAATGACAGAGTTTCACCTATAGCAAAAGCATTAAAGGTCACCTACTGGAAGGACGACTGAAATAGAATTTGTTTTCAAATTATAAGATTAAAGAACGTTCCTTGGAGAAAGCATTATTATACAGTGTCAAAAGCAAGAGCGAGAGCAAAACTGTTGGACGACGCAGTCACAGCTGAGATAAATTCCGCTTTCTCGGCGGTTCGCACAGCCTGCAGTCTCCCCGCCTCGGCGGGCTGGGTGGGTTGGGGAAATTAGCAAGTGCTCCTCTCTCTCCACGCAGATCTTTCCCCCACTGAGAGTTCTTTTCCCCTCTGGTCTTATTGAAAACACACTTGCCTGCCCCAGAAACCATGTGGAGAAGTGAAGGGTTTCTTTGTTAATGGTGCCCGTTGGAGAGGACAACATTAAAAATTCTTTAAAACGAGAGGGGCAATTTTGAGTTTCCAAGCCATTAGGCAGGTTTATGACTTGTCCATTTGCAAAGGAGCTGATGGGTCTCTCCACACAACCGTTTCACTTAAAATGGGCTCCTCTGACATGTGGCTTTTGCCAGGTTCTCCCCCTCCTCCTCTGGTGTAGCTGCGGCCCTGTTTGGAGGACATGGGGAAAGATGGTCCTGTCTTCTCTGTGGCCCCCTTTCTACTTAAAATGCTACTGCACACTAATACAGGTGCACAAGACTCTTCACAATGACCTAAATCAATACGAACCTGCTCTATTACAGCTGTCACTTCCAGCACGGAGGTCACACATATTTTCTTCACAAATATTAGCTAAGAATGAACCTGCACCACTATGGAAGGAAACTTGCAGGTGTTTTCTGCATTTTAAAACAATTTCAATACACTCCTTGCACATAAACTTCCTCTTCATGGAAGATTTTCTAGAGTGGATACACTTTGTTCAAACTTAACACGGAGAGCCAGGAACCAGGAAGATGAGGCAGTGTAACTATTTGCAGTGTAATAAATAATAATGTGCTATTCTGAGCACAGAAAAATGGAGGGCTTCTAAATGTATTGTCAAAGTGATCATCCAGTTTTTTCCTATTCAAAGTGTTCACTCTGGACAGAAAGGCCTGCTCAGTGGCCATGGGATGTCCTTGGTGCCTTTTCTGCTATCCTGGGCCTGACGGTTTCCTTGCTCTCGTGTGCGCTTCTCAAACGGAGGCTGTACTTTTGAAACTTGCCCGTGCCATCTCCTGCATTGTTGCCTGTGAGGTGAGCGAGGATTGTGGCTAGCTGGTGCAGAGCTAAGATCAAAGTCAAGTTTTCTGGAGGCTGGAGCTGGCTGTCATGGTCCTGACTCAAGAACGGCTGGTCCTCTTGCTTTTCCTTCCACTATCTTGGCTGCAGGAAACAGCTGTGCCGACAGTGAAGCAGAGCTCCTGGGGTGTCCCTGCTGTAGGGACCGATGCTCCGTAGTATGTTTTCCTCCCCAGTCGCTGGGGCAAGAGCTACTGCGGTCCTGGGACAGGAGGGAGAGCCCGGAAACCGACCGGAGCTTCTGTAGCCATGTGGTCATTGACAGAGGAGCCCTTATAACTCAGGGCGGAAGTGTGGTTTGGGGTCAGAAACGTGGGCTTTCCCTATGAAAATCAACATAAACTACATTTCTATCTGTTAGAAACAAAATAAAGTTCAGGTAGATTACAGACTAAATGTAAAATATGACTTTAAAGTTCTTAGGAGAAATTTATATGAACATCTCGATGACCTTGGGGAAAGGAAAATATCTCTTAAGCAAGATCCCACACACACAAGTTCTAGAGGAAAATAGTGCTATATTTGACTCAAAATTTGTAAGTTTTGCAGGCCTGCATGGCTTGCTCATACTCAGATGCTCTGTTTTTATTTTTTAATTCATATTTTCATTGTATTTTTCCCATTACCATTTAGTCCCCTTATACCACTCTCCTCATCCCCTGCAATTACCACACTGTTGTCCATGTTCATGGAACCTTTTTCCTTTCTGCTCAGTCCCTCCACCCCTAACCATCCCCCTACCCCGCTAGCTATCATCCTGCTCTCTAATGATTCTTAGGAGCAAGCCTAGAAATGAACTCACACTGGAATGTTGGGGTCCACTTGGTAGTTCGACCCCTTACTGCCACGATTTTCTGCGTCATGCCTAAGATCTTTGCTGTCATACTCTTTTAGGAAAGGACGCTCACTCAGGCCCCTTACTGGAAAGGCCTTTTAGATCTGAAGCTTTATTCCTTCTCATTTCGACCCCTTATTCCTTGGTCTGCTCACTTAAGACAAAGAACAAATTTGAGTACTTTAAGATTATCATCACATTCCTCTCCAAGTCTTCTCCTTTATAGTGTCTAATTCTAGATGCATCAACACTTCTTATATATCACAGTCTTTATATTCTTTAATATCTTGATTACTTCTGTTGGGAATGTTCTGTGTTACTAAAATTCTTAAAATTTAGCTACTAGTAAACTCACCTCCTTTGACTTGAAATATATACCTGTGTTAATTCAGCCCATGACCCATCAAATTTTCTAGCCCATACATCAAAAGGACAGCTCACATTGAGCAGGCTGTTTTCTAACACTCTCAGGTCTATCCTTCCTAAACCTCTCCATTTATTTAAAAAACAAAGGAAAAAGAAAGAAATTCTCTTAGAATTCAAAGCGATTTGATCTGAATGTGTAAACAAATTATAGGGGAAATATTTGAAATTACTGGCTTATTTTTAAGATATTCCAAAGATCTTCATTTACTTACCAAAAATAGCATATGCTTATATTGACATTTCTTAACAATTTATTGTGGAATCCTTAAAACAACCAAGCTTTTCAAAGTTCTTTGTTGTCACCCACTTTCTGCAGATCCACATTCAAAGGAGAATTTCCATATTAACTTACATCAGATCCACGATTTATCAATAAATAATTGAGTTCAAATGTATTCCCAGGCATAACCCCAACATATAAAACATGTAGAATGTCCCTTGCTGTACCTTGTAATTCTACCTTAGCTTTTTCTCATCTCCTGAAGTATTTCCTGTGGCTGTCACAGAATATAGAAGATGCACTAGATGGGTTATCAAGGAGTTTCAAAAACTATTGAACAGTCATTTTGCCACAAATAGCTGGTCTGAAAGTGCAGCTTCCATTACTACCCTAATAGGTCCCCTGTCTGAGTGCTGGAGGATGTATTTATTAAACTCTAAGCCCAGCTACTGTCAGGATGAATTGGTTGTTCCTTAATAGGATGGTGATGATTGAAATAAGTCACTTAGAGATGTTACACAGACAGGCCATTTATCCATCCATCCATCCATCCATCCATCTGTCTATCCATCCATCAAAATTGTTACAAAGAGGAAGATCCCTAACTAGTTGTTGAACAAATGTCTGAATTTCAGAAAGGAGTGCCATTAGCCAACACCCTTAGTTTATTCTCAAGTGTCCCATGGATAGGGGATGCCATCACATGGCTCATACTCTCTTGTCGGAGGACCAGATCGTGCTTTTGGAGAGGCCTTTGCTTGAGTGAGCCACAGGATAGTCCCTAGTTCTCCTGGCACAACCATCACCTTTGGTCTTCTATATTCAGGCAGGCTCTCCAGCTCAAAGATCGAGTCTACTTGCATCACTTTCTTTTCAGTCGTAGAAATACAGTTGTCATCACTATAATTATTTTGGTGGAGCCCTGGCTGGTGTAGTTCAGTGGATTGAGCACGGGCTGTGAACCAAAGGGTCGCCGGTTCGATTCCCAGTCAGGGCACATGCCTGGGTTGCAGGCCAGGTCCCCAGGGGGGCCATGTGAGATGCAATCACACATTGATGTTTCTTCCCATCTCTTTCTCCCTTCATTCCCTTCTGTCTAAAAATAAATAAATAAAATCTTAAAAAAAACCATTTTGGTTGATATTCATGTCAAATTTCTATAACAGGGAGTTGATAAAGGAGGGGAGACTAGCATTTTTTAAGTAACTTCTGGGCATTAGACAGGGTGTTAGGTGCTTCTTACTTTATCCTGCACCTCTCTTGTGGTCGATGCTTTCCCATCTCCCAGCCCTAGCTTCAGTCATCCGTGACCCCTTGATCTAATTAGGTCTCCCTCCTGCTGTTTTCTAAATTTTAATCTGGTGTTTTCCATTGTCCTTTTATAATGATCTGCTCATAATCTCTTATTCCAATAGGACATGCTATTTGAATGCAATGGTTATGGCTGTTGGATAATTTACTTATCTTGTGAATTTATTTCACCATGAAAAATAGTATAGCATTAGGACCTCCCTGATAGGGTTATTAGGGGTCTGAAATGAGTTAATAATGTAAAATTCTTGCAACTGTGCCTGACAATAAATGCTTAGTCTTACTTCACTTCTGCAATTTCTACAACTGCAATAACAGTGGCTGTTATTGCCACTGCAACTATTACTAATATTTACTTGTTGGAGGATGTCCCCACTTAGAATGGATGTTTGATAAACATTTTTTTTTTTTGAGTGAATGAATGCCTAATCTTCAGAGCCATTGTGTGAAGTCCCATTATTAGGAAAATGTGGCTCAGAGAGGACAATACTGTACCTAGGACTGCCCAGTCACACAATGGGAGGGACCCAGCTCCATGTCCCCCCTCTGCCTGAGTGTGAGTGTGATTTCTTTTCTCTCCACACCTCACGGTTTCAGGCAGCAGGGTTTCATGATCCCATTCCATCCTCCATAAAAATTCTGCAGAATTAATATCTGTGAAAGGGAAAAAAAGTCTCTAAGGATTCTGGTCAAGAGGACAGTTTCCTGGTTGCGTGGCCTTTAGAGGGTAACTTGTGTATGTGTTCCCATCCTCCCCCCCCACTCCTGCTCAGGGTACCCCAAAGTCGCCCTGTTTCATGGGAGGGCCCAGGGAACTTGGAAAGCTCTGAGTGTGAAACCAGGAGCTATAGCTGGAGTCGCTCTGTCCCTGGGCTTTCTGCCTGCCCTGGAAACCCTGCTCCCTGTGTGGCTTCCCCAGCGCAGGTGCCCTCTCATCTGACAGGCGGCAGGCCGTAATTTGGGTCATTACCCTTTCCTGTGGGCAGCGAGGCCATTTTTTCTCTTCTAGACATGGCCACTGTGCGGTAGCCTCGTGAGAAGGAGAATTGATTCCTCCTTCTCTTTGGCTTCTGGCTCTACCAGGCAGGGCTGGTGGCTGGGAAGTGGGCCCCAGGCCCCATTCTCAGCCCATTCCTCTGTGTGTGTGTGTGTGTGTGTGTGTGTGTGTGTGTGAGGGCGCTGCCTCAGGCATAGGTGCTCTGTGCGGTGGAAGGGGAGAACAGAAGGGTCACACCTGGAGCACTGCGACCTGGGACTAGTGTGGGAATTGGCAAGGGCCACAGGGAAAGAGCCCTTGTTCAAAAATAGCTCTGCATTTTACCCACGGAGATGCCTTTGTGTTAAGTTCTGAGAAAGTGTAAGCTCAGAAAGGCAGCCGCCTCAGGGAGAATTACTCTGGTCACCCGGCTTAGGTCGGTTCCCTTCAAGAAACACATTTGGATGAAAACTGGTGCGAGAAAAGCAAGTCCTTCTGGGAAGAGCCAGGCAGGGAGGAGCTGGGGTGGGGAGCATAGAAACTGATGGAAGGCAAGGCAGCCCCTGCCCCATCCAGTGTGTGGAAGAGGGACTCGGAAGGGGAGGCACCATGTGACAGGTACACACGGTTCTGGCTTTGCCTCAGAGCCTGCCTCGATTGACAGCTGTACCCCAAGCAGCCCCTAGGGAGATGGTGTGGAGTGACAGATAAAAGATATTGTCCTTGGGGTCAGAAAAGTGGGATTCCGTAGTGTTCAGCCAATTACTCCCTTAGCAATGCGGGCAGGACGTCGTAACACTCCAGTTTCCTTATTTGTCAACTGAGGGAATAGCTCTCAGATTCTCGGAGTCCTTCACATAGTGTTTTAGGACTCTGAACAGCAGCCACATTTCTATAAAACTGCCAGACGCGGTGCCAGGCTGTCTGCATGTGGCAGACGCTTCTTGTCTTCTGGGCCCAAGAACCCTGGGCCGCAGGTGACCTTGGGTCCCAACGGCATCCACTTCCAGCTCTTTACCCGAAAGTTATGACTTAAATTACTGTTTGTTAAGTGGGGCTGGAGTTCAGCAACAGATCGCAGGAGACATGAAATAGAGTTTATTATTCCCAAGTCCTAGAGGAAGTACCCAGCATGCCTGGAGGGCTATATAGAGAGGTCAGGACAGAGTGCACGCAGAGAGAGGGAAGGCATGGCGCTCATGCCTTTGTTAAGGTCCGTGGGTGGAGAGCTTTGGGGTTCCCAGGCTAGGGCCAGATCGGTCAGTTCAAAAAAAAGGAGCAGGGTTTGGGGAAGCCCTGTGGAGGGTTATCTAAGGGATCATGAGGGAAACAGGCGCTGGAAGGCGGGGAGACTGTTGATCATGAGGCTGCTGTGAAACTCCTGCCAGGAACTTACATTTACCTGTGACTCTGTGCTGCCGTCCAGGATGAGCGCTTGCACGGGGGAGCTGGAGTCCATTTAAGGTCCCTGCAGGCTGCTTGGCCAGATACTGGGGAAGCGGTGCTGTGGAGCAGCGTAGCTCAGCTCTCCACACCAAGGCGCTGGCTGCGGGAGTGAGAGCTCTGTGAGCCCCAGGAATACGGTGGTCTGCCACACCCTGATTGAGGTCTCCTCTATCTCTCTATCCCACCCTGGTAAACTCAGTTTCCAAACTCTGCCAGCTTACCTTTGATGTGTTTTTTTTGTTTTTGTTTTTTGGTTTGAATTAATGTTTAGGGGTGGTTGGCTGATTTTCTTCCCTAAGTTCCCCTGCAAGTGAGAAGTGGGAATAAGAGTGGCTTGGGTTCCTGGTTGAATCCACTCGCCCCGCTTAGTGTCCTTTACAGGGGCCAGTAGTCTCTGGAATAGGCCCAAGTGATCAGATCTTCTTCATAAAGGTCCAGTGCTCAGAGTGAATACTGTCAGCAGAAGCCACCCTATTCTCTTGAATTATGATCTCTGAATTCTCCATTTTATTAGTTCAAGTCACAGTGTATGTGAAGGAGAGGAGACGATATAGCGATCATTTAAATTCATGTTAAATCAACAAATAAACGCACCCCAAACCTGAGGAAATGTCAGTAATTCTGGGGGCACTTTCTGGGCTCTGGGTAGGGAAGCTGATGGTGGAGAGCTGTGCTGTGACATTGTGGTGGGGACAGAGTCACATCTCTGCTTTGTTAGCTGGGGCACAAACTGAGTGTTGTCTCCATGCTGCCTAGGTGGATGCCAGCCACAGGCACAGACAGAGGAGACTATCTTCTTACAATAGCTGGAGTCTAAATAAGCCTGTATTATTTATAGGAGCCACTTCTCTGCCCTCTGCTTTTCTGCCAAGCCAACCAGCTTTGAGGACTCTGTGGTTGGAAGGCACCTCAGCATCCACCTCTTGAAGACTCCTTCCCAATTTAGAAACCCTACTGGTGGTCTTACTGCCATATGGTTTCCTGAACACGTTCTTGAAGGGTTGAGAAACTCACTACTTACTTACGAGGAGAGATTATGCCATTCAGCATCCTAAATAGCTCCAGCTATCAGGAAGCCCCGTGTTAGGAAGGGCTTTCAGCTGTCTCCCTGCAACTCCAAGTCATGCTCTTTGGAGGCATCCACAGGTCTCCATGGCTACTCTTGAGGGAATTGAGCCAGCACCCTTGACCTGCCCCTGCCCCAGTTATTCCATTTTCAGTGTTGCTCATCCAGGCCTTGGTTTCACATCTTCCCCCATCCAGAGCACCCTCAGCCTGGGTAAACCCCATTTGTGTACTGAGATATCCTATGAGCATGTCATACTTCTGTTCCTAAAGTATAATAATCAAGACCTGACTATTCCCAGGGTCACCCTAAAGGTGACCTTCTATTCTTGGAAAACACAAAGTAAGGAAGTCTGGACTTTGTTGTGGTTGGTTGGTCTGGGCTGGCTTATATACCGGAGCATGAGACTTAATGCCCCAGGAAGGAGAGGCAACTCTGGGCTGCTGCACACACACCACACAAACACACACACACACACACGCCCCTTGGGATACAGTCTGTGAAAACACTAACCTTAATCTATTCTCTCCCATCGTCCATCTGGTAGATTCCTACTATATTCCATCACAGAAGCTAGATGTGCTCCCTCCAGCAATCATGGTAACTCTGGAGGAAAAGACTTTACCTTTTCCAGCTCTTACTTTATCCTCAGCTTTTCCTTAAGTCACAGTGTGATTCGGGGCATGTCCTTTGCTCCTGACAAGTGAGGAAGTTGGATGGGGTCACTACCAAGTTCTATTTTGCTTTTACTGGAAAGCTTCCCTCTGTTCTACGTCCCTCTGTCAGTGCCAGGTGCTGGCACTGGCACACCTGGTTGGTTGTCAGACTTACCTGCAGTGCCTGGGCCACTGGTAAGAAGCATGCTGAGGAGTAACTTCATCCCCCCCGCCCCACTCCTGGTACATGTAGTTTACTGGATGGAGATTTGGGAGCTTAGGAGTCTTCATCTTAACCTTCATGCATCACCTCTGACATTGCATGGAGGACACGGAAGGAAAACGGAGGATAACATCTGCTGGGAAGAGATCTCTGGATCAGAGGTTGGGATCAACCCAGAGCCCGGTGTCAGCCACAAACCATCTGTGAGCTTTGGACAAGTCACCTGACCTTCAGGTCTTGGTTTCTCTGTTGTACTATTCTGATAGCAAAATTTCCCCTTAGTTCAGAAGATTTATGTACCTCTTAGGTCTCCTGCTGCCAGGAACTAACATCCTGGGAGACAGGTGTCACTGCCATCCAGTCATGTAGGAGGGTGTTAGAATATCACTTGTAGTGGACATTGGGTTGTGCCACTCAGAACCAGTCCCCTTTAGTGCTAAAGAACTCTTTCCTCCACATGTGGGCAGTTCTGCTGGTTGATAGCGCCGCCCCCCTCCCCTCCCTGCTGTAGGTTTTAACTCAATCTAGGTGTTGTCCTTGTCTGAAAAGATCCCCTTCCCTTAAGGTCACCGCTCCCTTCCTCGGAGCAGATTTTCTCTAACATTGTTATCCCAAGTCTGGATAAACTGCCCAGGACAGTGCATAGGGTGAGTATATACGGGAATGTATTCTGAAGGTGCCAAATTGGGGGGGGGGATGGATGAGGGAGAACTTAATATATAGATGCATTCTTCTGTGGTACCGGATTTGCCAACCCCCAGGAGATGGTGTGAACATGGTAGGATGGCTCTGGGAAGCATGGAGATAGTGATGGCTAGAATCTAGGAAGGTGAAAATGCCAGAAGTTCTGTGGCAGATGGTGGATCAAAGTATCAGAAAAATGAGCATGCTAGGATATTATGTACTACGGAAGGTCGGGAGACTCACCAGCTGGTTCTATTTAGTGGGAGGACCCAGAAGATGCTCCATTTCTCAAAGCAATAAGAGATGTACCAGAAAGAAGGGCACCAGAACCCCATGGTGGCTCTCTCTAAAGACCACAACTGACAGTCAGAGAATTTATAGAATTAGGTTTACTAATAGCAGTGGGATGATAAGATCCACAAATAACAGAGGCCAAGTCCTGAAGCTTAATGCTCAGATGGAAATGGGTAAAACTATGGTAATGAGGCAAGGTCAGAGGGGCAAATGACTGCTGTGTCCCCAGTAGGTAGAATACATGGATTTTGCACCTGCTTCTGGACTAACTATAGAAGTTATGCTAATTGTGTACATGCTAGAAATGTGTTCAAACCAACTCTGTCTGGGAGACCCTAGTGTAGAGCTCAGAGAGCTCTGTGTAAAGACGCAGATAGTAAATATTTGTGCTTTGCAGGCCGCACTGTCTCTGTCACAATTACTCCGCTCTGCTGGTGTTGGGCGAAAGCCACCTTACACAGCATGTGAATGGGTAAGAGCGTCTGTGCGAACTTCATTCACAAAAACAGGCGCTAGGTCAGTTCTGGCCTGCAGGCCATATTTAGCCAATCCCTGACCTAAATAATACACAGAGCCTATAAAAGGAGATGCCCACTTGTCCCCCTTGGCTAGGAATGAAAGACCCTCCACATTGCGATGCTGGGATCACAGACTGGCCAGGTAGGTTTCTATCCAAGATTGTTAGTTTTCCCAATCAGCAAATCTCCATTACCCATGTTCTATGTACAGGTCCTAGGCAGGTAAAGGTACACCGGACAGGAGCCACACCTTTCAGGGGTTAACAGGGGAGTGGGGGATGAGTCAGTGGTATGGTTTTTTAAGTATTACAAAGGCTCTGGTATGGTTTTTTAAGTATTACAAAGGCTCCATGAGGGACAGAACACAATGTAGACCTGGAAGAATGGGTGACCGATTCTTCTTCCAGACCCTTTGAAATGTGTCCAGCAGCGTGATGTGTGCACAGGGACAGCGTGCCTGGAGGTTAGGTGGCAAAGGGGTCTGTGATAAGGACCCAGCTGGAAGGTTCAGTGGAGGCTGGAGCTATGGGTTTTATACTGAACACAGTGGGAACGATTGGGCGGTTTTAATCAGAGGTGCAGCACTGTGAGACTTGCCTTTTACAAAGGTTCTTTTGAAAGCAGATTGCCTGATAATTGGGCGATATGGGACAGGTAACAAATAAAACACCGTAGCTTTTGCCCTCTTTTGATATTACACACAACCTACTTTTAAATTAAGTTTATTATTCATTTCTATCTAACCTTGCTACAGTATAAACACCAAAGGGTAGAGATTCATTTTTGTCCCCCATTTCTGCTTTCCAAATGCCTAGGATAGCGCTGGACAAGGGAAGGTGCTTAATATGTATTTGTTGAATGAATAAATGAGTGAGTGAAAGTTTCCCTTCTTGTGGAACAGAAGATAGAAGTGTAATTCCAGTTTTAGTTTCGTCGAAGGCTGGAAGAAGCAACTATCTTTAGTAAATTGATTCACAGCTTTTGGGCTACAGAACAGGCTATGGAAGATCCAACGTGACGTAGATTAGTATGTGCAAAGATTCAGACTGGGAAAGATCACCAGTTATACAAGGGGCAGCTCCCAAGAGCAATCTGTAAAGGAAGGACCCTGGGCTGGGAGTCCAGAAGCCTGTATTTTTAACCGTACACTGTCACTTACTTGTGGGAACCTGGCTGTTACAGTTCCCACTCTACCTTCCAGTCTACAGGACAAGACTGACTCAGTGTAGCTCAGTGGGTCTGGCCCATAGTAGGTGCTCAGAAAATAGGTGTTGAATGACTGCTGTAATAGGAGTTAGGAGTGGGCTTGTTATGGCCCATGAAGTTGAAAAGGCGCGGCTCAGACGATAGAAGGTAAGGCCCACAGGGTACACCATCTCCCTTTATTTTTAATAATATGATATTGTGGCCAGGCATGCCCAGCCGCTTCCCATCTGTTCATTTTCTGGTTCCTGATACTCAGATTCTTACTGTAGGTAGAGAGATGCAGGTCCCGCTCCACACGTCGTCTATAATCCCGAGCCCTCCTGGAGATACAGAGGTGACTCAGAAGTACTGGTGTTGTGGTAGCTGCTGAGATCCGGGGCTCCCGCTGCAGGAAACTGGCTTTCCATGTGACCCTCTTAGCCAGGCCAGCATCCCCCAGACACCGTGGCTGATCTCTGATCCCTGCACACTCTGGCCTTACTGAGTTTAAGAGCCCTGCTGGGAAGCAGATAATTTGCTTCACAGGAACTATTCCAGTCCCTCTCTTCAAAGCTTCCCTGTTTAATTTTCCTCCATCTGCTAGGTTCTCTGTGTTGGAACAAGGCTTTATATGCAAACTTTGCAGGGAAGACAACTTAAAAAGCCCACAGAGAGAGAGAGAGAGATGCTAAATGTTTCAGAAAAGAAAGAACTGAGCAGGCCAGAATCAGAAGTCATTTCCAAATTGGTTGTGGCAAGAAGGGAAAGGATCTTTTCTATTTTCACGATGTCTGTCCCAGGGCTGTGCTTGACCCCAGTGCAAGCTGCTGGACAAAGTCTTGAGCTACCCTTTGACCTTTGAGGAGCCAGGACTGAGGAAACACCAGCTCTGTTTTCTTTAATTAGTCCTGTGGCCTAGAGCAGAGCCTCAAGGCAGGGGAGTGTGATTTAGAAGCAGGGAGGGGAGAGTTCAGTTACACTGTGAGCACGTGGCCTTGCCCTTGTTAACACTCCTTAAGCACCTATCATGTGCCACGTTCTGGGCACTGAGGGCATCCAGCTCATTCATACAATGTCTCTGCCCTTGAGGAGCTCACGGTGTATCAGGAGGAAGAGAACAACCAAATATAATACGATATGCTAAAGGTATGCTTCCTGGGAGCCCCAACAGGGCGCTAGGGGAGCGCCGACTCTGGGTGTGCGTTTCTCAGCCTGAGTCAAACTTTCAGGCCACACCTGGCAAGTTGGTGGGGTTGGCATTGCAGAAACCCTTACTAGGATGAGTCTCACCTGACGGAAGGATGGAGAGAAGGGTAACTCTGAGTGTAGTCTGGTGTTGGCCACTAACGGGTGTGTGGAGAAGTGAAGTACACCTGGATTAGGTGTTCTACTTAAATGTGTGTGAATCAGCGGGGTACAAGCACCACAGCTGGAGTGCCCCCCGCCCCTTCGTCAACCAATGGAGTTCTCAAGCCAACTTTTAATGGCTCGTGAGAGCCGCTGGGATGCATGTATTTCCAGCGACATCACTCTGGTGGCCTGAAATTGGCCACAGTGGGAGTATTTAAACCATGGAAATTTCCAAGTAAATCAGGGCTATTTTGTCCCCTGGAAAGGGGGGTCATTAAATGTTTACCAGCACACCACTAACAGAAGATAACCAACAAGGTAAAAGAGAAGAAAATCTTGTCTCCCAAACAGAGCCTGGCCATAAGACCGTTGGGCACGGTGGAGTTCTAAGACAGGATTTCCCATAACATGTTCTACAAAGCACAAGCCTTGCACTTTGTGTGCCTCTCGGAGTTATGCTGCATGCCAGCATATTCAGGGCTCTGAGAAATTGGCATAAAGAAACATGCTTAATTTTGTTTAATTTAGAGTAATGCTTATTAAACTTTAATGTATGTAAGATTCACCAGGGATTTTGTTAAAACATTGGTTCGTGGTGAGGCCGCGTTTCTGTATTTTCAAGAAGCTTCCAAGTAATGCAGATACTGCTGGTCTAAGGACCACACTTTGAGAAACAACAGTTCCGAATCCAACAACTTATTTAATCATGGGAATTAGCAGAGTTCTGACCCTAGGTGTCCACTTTGGAAACCTTGCCCAAATGTATTGCCGGTGGTAGAGGGGGGTGGGGAGGAATGAACACGTCCAGTGGAGATCACTGCATCCCCTGAGCAGGGTGGAGGCTGTGGGGTCCACAGCAGCAAGAGGGGACCTGGGGTGCCCACAGTTTTCATGGGAACAGCGGTGCCGCTTGGTGGAAACCACCGCCCAAGACCGAGGTGGGGATGCATGTCCCTGAGGGCAGACGTATCCAAGAGCATGGGTGAGGCCCTGCAAGGGGCACATCCAGAAAGTCTTGGTGGGAATGCTCGGAAGGGGACTGAGTTTCTGTCTTGGACGGTCATATAAGGAGACAAAATGTTAGCCATTATTGTGAATATCACCAGTTTATAGCCACAGGCCAGTAAAGACTGGCCAAACTGAATTAATACCTCTCAGAGGAATTTGGGACAGTTTCTCAGAAGAGATGACAAGTTCTGTCTTGTCGGATGAATAGAAATCCATTTATCAAAGGTGAGGTGTGGACTTGGGCAGGGGAGGAGCAGGAAGGGGGTTCTGTCCTGTATGGGGAATGCATTTCATTTTAAAGGATCAGAGAAAGCAGGAGCCTGCAGGGTGCGGGTCCAGCCAGGGTGGGGCTGGGGGTTGTGCACTGCTCTTCTGCCTGGGGCCCAGCTCGTATGGAAATAAGGCAGATGTTGGGCGGAGTTCAGAGGGTGTGTCACAGGCTTCTGGAGGCCTGGTGTCTGGCCAAGGTGGAAAAGGAAGTTCCAGGGTCCTGGGGGTGGGGGTGGCTGCACAAGTGGAGGGAGTAGGAAGAAAAATAGAATCCTAAGGAGAAAAACTTTTCAAAAGAAATCACCTGAAGAGTCAGGGGACCAAATTATATTTAATGACTCGACATCATATTTTGGCCTTATTGCTATAGATAAAATTATATTTCATAGGGAGACTCACTAATGTAATAAAACTGGAGGCAGTAGAGAAGCTTCCAGTGGTTTCATATGGAGTGTTTATAGTTCCGGCCTAAAAAGTGGAGGCACCAACAGAGAGCAGCTCATCAGTGCAGATGGGGGCTGTGAGCCAAGCCGGGGAGGGGCAGGAGGAAAGGTGACCCGGGAGGTGGCAGGCTCCCCATGCAGCACTGCACACGACTTCCCCGCCTCTGTGAAAGCATCCACCCCTCCTGCCCAGAGGCTCTGGTCCCACCCGCATGTTTTGGTTTATGTATGTATGTCTATGTTCATCTCCTCTGCCAACTGCTGAGCTCACCAAGCAAAGGAGTCTTGATGTAGGAAATAAACAATACAGCTAATATTTATGAGCACTTGTTATGAGAAATACGATTTCAAAAATGTTATTTCCTTCCCCTTTTACATCAGCCTCACAAGGTACGTATGGCTTTCCCATAAGCACAGGAAAGGAAACCAAGTTGCAGAAAGGATGGGAGACTTGTGAACGTCTTTTAGGGACAAGTTCTCTAACTCCCAGCCCAGTGCTCCCCTTCTGCGCTGTAGCCGACTCTTCTGCAGCTCCACCCTCCTCCTGTGTGCAACCCAGACGTGTGGTTGGCCTTGTGAGAGATGCCTTAGTTAACTCTGTTTGTCCTTCATCCAGAAATTGCTTGCTTCAGAAGTCATGCACGATCAATGAGGTGTTGAGCAAAAATATATTTCAAACTCAGTGGATTCTACAGTTTGGTTTTTGC
This sequence comes from Micronycteris hirsuta, assembly GCA_004026765.1. Taxonomy (NCBI): domain Eukaryota; kingdom Metazoa; phylum Chordata; class Mammalia; order Chiroptera; family Phyllostomidae; genus Micronycteris; species Micronycteris hirsuta. The sequence continues at coordinate 81,516 of PVJI01002256.1, read as the reverse complement.
CAGTCATATGTAGCTTTTGCAATTATAACCCATTCATTCAACAACTGGTTCATTGTGGTTGCAGTGGTGGACAAGGCAGACATGGTCTCTCTGCAGAGTCTAATAGCACTGAGGGTCCCATAGTGTGCCTTGGGCATCGCCTGCAACATCTGCCTCCTTTCCTAAGTCTTGCCCACAGTTTATCAGTTGCCTCTCTGTTCATGTGAAAAAAGGTCTGTACTCCTAGCTTCTAAATCTAAAAAGCATTAACACACAGATGCCGTTTTAATTTGCCCTTTTACCTATGGTTAGTTTCGCTTGACCTCTTTATCTTAATGAGTTCAAGGTTGTAGATTTTTGGGCAAAGGGGTCATGCCTTTGGTGTAAGCCCAGAGCACCCTGGGCTCTTAATAATTAGCAGCAAAGAGGGGAGGGTACAAGAGCAGAAAATCACAAGCAGAGATTAAAGAGGTGAGTACCCCCAGAGTAAGCACTGGGTTATGCAGGTGGCTGGTTCATGTGAGAGCATAGAGGAGGACTAATTACCCTGATCTAGACAGAATCAGGAAATCTGCAGAAAAGAAAATATCTTTGTTAACACCTGAGGTTCAAGTAGGAATGGACAGGCAGAGGGAGAAATGTATGCAAAGCCTAAAAGGACTGAAACCATGGTGAGGAAGCCAGTGGTTTGGGATGGCTGGATCATCATCAGGATGGCTGAAGTGGTGAGAGATGCTGGGCTGGGTTGGATTTAATATGGAGAGCAACGGAGAGTCAATGATGGGTTGGACAGGGAGTGGCATGATCAGATTGTTATTTTTGAAATATCACTCTGGCTGCAATGTGGAAATTGGTTTGTAGTTAAAACAATGACTAGGGGCAGGCGACTAGATGAAAAGATGTTACAGTTGTCCAGGTGGAAGAAGATGATGCTGAACTGAGAGATGGTAGTGGGAATGGCAGGGAATGGTCGTGTATGGGGAACACTTAAGGAGGCGATAGTAGTAGGAGGTAGAGTTGAGTAGGGATTGAGACATGGTCAAGGACACTCAGAGTTGGCCAGCTTGAATCATTCCCCGAGTTGGGGAACCAAGGGGGAGGAGGGATTTTGTTCATCTAGTTTTGTTTGGGAGTGAACAATAAGGAGGAGAACTTCAGTTTTACGTGAACTGAGGTGTCTGGACGGACACGTCTGAGCCTCAGAGGAACAGAGGGAGCTCTGAGAACAGACCATTAATGCTTACAGGACAGACCCAGGTCAACGAGCCCGTGAAGGAAGCCGAGAAGGAGAGGTCAGAGGGCAGGAGGAGTCCGCGGGAATGTGACAGCGTGGAAGCCAAGGGGAGAGGGCATTTCGGGAAGGACAGATCTCTCAGCTTTGTCAAGGGTTCACTCTCACATGCTGTGCTTCCCGCTTGCAGGACCTTTTGGCTTTGTTGCTGTCATTCAGTTATGTGACGGAGGAAGGTTATAAGGCACTGAGAAGGAGCTGGACATCCCGGGGCAACTGGGGGCTTGGTGGCGGGGGTATGACTTTCTGGAAGTACCTGTGGCCAACATTTTACTAAAGATTCAAGGTGTCTGGGCCAGGAAAAGACCAGGAATGAAGGGGCGACTCCAGATGCATCACATATAGTGTTTATTCACTTATTTACTAAAGAATGCTTATAGAGGGCTTATTGTATTCCAGAACCTGCGCTAAACCCTAGGCTGTCATTATGGGACAGGTTCCGGTGGTCAATAGAGATGAATTCAATAATTATGTAAATTAATTATAACTATGAAAGATACTACCAAGGGGAACTATCAGGTGCTATGTGACTGCAGACTAGAAGGATTTATAGTGATAGAGGAGCAGGGAAGACCTCCAGATAGAAGCAATCCTTCATAATCGAGAAGTGAATGAGGAGCAGGTCACTTAGTAGATGTTAACTGTTCAAAGATGGAAGGATGGCACTGTAGGCAGAAGGGGCAGGCTGTGGGGTGCGTGAAGCAGGAGGACTCCTTGAGTGTGAGGGAGTGAAAGCAGCTCTGTGCCCGAGGTACAGGAAGGGCTGAGGCAGAGAGAGAGAAGGTGAGCTGGTGAGGAGGACAGGCATTGGGCTTAGCAAGACTTGCAGGGGGGCTTCTCAGGTGAGTTATTGAGCTGTGGGGGTGACGTGATTGGATTTGCATTAAAAAAGCCATTGTGTCGACAGTGTGAAGGATGAACTGAAAATGAGCATGAAAGGATGCAGAGACGCCATTGTGAGCATGCTTTGTATACCTGACGGGTGCAGCTTTTACTGAGTGCCTACTAATTGCAGCTGTTCCTGGAGGGGGTCTAGCACCTGCGGGGCATGTGGGTGGGAGAGTCAATGAGGAAGAAGTACGTGTTCTTGAGGAGCTTGGAATTTTTGGGAGGAAATCGAGTCATGAACCCCCTAGAGGTGAAAGAGCACAGGCTGAATATGAAATCAAGAGCTGAGGGTCATGAAGCGGAGGACTCCAGTGGGGAGGAGCCACTATGGACTGCAGGAGCGAAAGAAAGGCTACTGAGTGGGGAGGTGCCCTGCCAGGTTGAGTTCCCAGAGCGGGGGAGTGTGAATGACAGGGCTTCCGGGGGGGTCCCTGGTGAGGGGCGGGGAGGGCACATTTTAGTTTTGGAGGACAGGGCAGGACCTCTGTTCTGACCACTGGAGGTGGCTCCCCAGCCACACAGATTTCTGGAGATCTTGGGCTTATTTATGTATTTGCTAATGGATGTCCCCGAGGAGGTTTTCTCCCCCTTCCTCTCATTTCCCAGCAGAGCAATCAGCTTTGCAAAGCTTCTGATTTTAGGGCTTATCATGTTCCTTTGCTCTCTGGAAAGGACTATTTGCATGTTTTTATAAGTCTTATTACATAGCTTTATGACTTGTACATGTAATAATAGTGAGCCAGACATTCATGGTATGTGTCTCCAGAGGAGTCATCAGTCGAACATAAAAATGTAAATCCATTTGGAAAAACGCAGGCTAGTTATTGAAAGTGAAGCCTGCAGAACATGTGCCCCCAGCGATAGATTAGCAAAGGCCCGGCAACACACACACTCAGCTCAGACCTGCTCCTCAGAGCATCTGGAAACAGATGATGCTTGATACTGCAGAATAATAAAATCAGCTAAGTTCCCATTTACAAGAGAAATATTGGAGGATTAGTGATTACATGGATCTAAAGTGCGTGGGAGTATTTTCCCCCAATTTGGGGCGGGGCGAGCTAGGGAGAGAATGTAGTCAAAGATATTCCAGGGCTGATGCTGTGAATCCTAGAAGAAGTCAGATGTTTGAAAATAATAAAGTGTAGGTTCCAGGTAGTCGATTCTCTCTACAAAATTGACCCGTTGAAACCCTCTATGAATGACTGTACTTTCTCTGACAAACAGGTATCAATATCTAAAAATGCTTCCTGCAATTTCTTTCCACAAAGCAATAAGACAGCTTTAGATCAATAAGAGCTCTCTAAATGGTATTCTCTGCTCTGGCACCCCAGCAGCTATAGCCAGTGAAATGAAAAAGTGAGAAAGATAAAGCAGAAATCAGGGTTACCTGTTACATGCCACTGGGCCTCTCCAATCTGATTGGACAAGCCAGAGCAACTTTACTCTTTTTCCATTTTATTGGTTTCTCCTTCTAATATCTTATAGATCTTTCATGAGCAATTAAAGCTATTATTTGCCTGACTATTAAACAGGGAGCCAATTACCTGAAAGTTTATGTCACATATAATTGAGAGGTAATTTAGCTGCAAGGATCACGGCTGGGAAGTGGAGAGGGGCAAATTCAGGAGTCCTGAGTTCTGGATGGGTTTTTGAGTTTGCTTCTCATCCAGCAAGGCTGTGATCATTTCGCGGCGAAACCAGGTCAAGATATCAGTGCCATCTCTCTGGTTCTGAACTTTTCTTCTTTCTGTCTCTTCTGTTTTTAAGGACCCCTGTGATTACAGTAGGCTCAGCCAAGTAATCCAAAATAATCTTCCTATTTTAAGGTCAGCTGATTAGCAACCTAATTCCATCTGCAACCTTAATTCCCATTACTGTATAACCTAATGCAGGTTCTGGGGATTAGGATGTGGGTATCTTTGAGGGAAAAACTTTTCTGCCTACGGCAGGGGCCCTCTGTTCCTTTTATCTTCACAATACAGGGAAAGGGGAGAGCCAGGACTTGAGCCCATGTAGCTGCTGCCCCGGCTTTGCCATTAGGACTTGCTGTTGGCAAAGCTGTGTGCTCAGTGTTGTCCTGTCTCCCAAAGTTGCAGATGATGCCCGCAGGGTGAGGGCTCCCAAGCTCTGATCTTTACAATAGACCATCTTCTTGATTTTCATCCTCTTGATCCAGCTGCCTACTGGATACTTTTTCTTGATTATTAGCCTACCGGATACCTCTTCTTGAATGTTCCAAGTCACTTTTATGTGAGGTAGCACCATTTTTATTGAATCTGCTCCTCTCTTTCCCTCCCTCGTCCCTCCCTTTCTATTGCCCTTGTCATCGCTGCCCCACAAACTGAAAGCATAGAAGTTACTGAATTTCTCCTACAGAGGTTCCCTACAGTCACTCACCAAGTTCTTGCAGAACCACCTTTCTTCTTAAAGATCCTGGAGTCCACTCCTTTTCTTCTCTCTTACTCTCTCTGCACTAACTTCACTGTGCACCATCTTTTCCTGGTCTGCTGTATCATCCACAGCTTCTTACCAGTCAGCCATGCGTCCATCAATACCCGTTTCTTATATCAAACCTTTGCAGGTGCTGCCAGAGCAATGCCTACAAATACAGACTTCTAATTCTCTGTGTCCAGCGGTTCCCTGCTTCACAGAATTAAAGTCTAACTCATCAACCCATACTGATGGCATCTGTTTTCAAATTCACTGCATATTTATTTGCCACCACCCCCTCCCAAGTTCTACCTAGGTGATGCTGTCATGCTTTACTGTCTTGCTGTGATTGCTTACACATGCGTCTACCTGCCTTCATAGATTGGGAGCGACTCCGGGTAGGGTGGTGTCTTATTCACCTCAATATCCTCCTTATGTCAAGTACTCCACAGATGCTTAGCAAATATTCAATAAAATAGCCACTAATTTCTCCCTGTTGCTTGTAGCCATTCTCCCAGAGCAACTCACAGCAGTAGCAGTGATGCCAACTGGGGAACAAGAGCCAACCTCTATGCCAGCCGGAGCCTCTATGTGTCTCAGCCATCTCTGGCTGTGTTCAGGCCTCTCCCCGTGTTGCTCTGGGACACAGCTCCCAACGTGCCAGTGCTCCCAGGTCAGGTCAAGTCAGAGCCTGCTAGTTTTCTGCACCAACTACCAAGGAACGGATCTCAGGCAAGTGTCTCCTCCAGCCACTGTGGCTCATGCCTTACGGTTCATCCTCTTGATATTTTTCCTTTTCTGATGTTCTGCTCCTCCATGAATCTCCTGGCACAACTCCCTCCCTCTCCGAGGATTACACCGTGGCCAGTGGCTGGGGCCAGTTGGCTGCAAGGCTGAAGGATGAAGGTGAGGATGGAGTGCCTCTGGTCCGGGCTTGGTCTGCTGAATCTCTCCATCTCTCACTTACTCTTAGGTATGGTAGTCATTTTAAGATGAAATGGCAGCTTATTCTTTCTGAAACTATTCTTATTGAATTAACTCATTTGGCCTCAGCTTCGCAGGGGTCAACTTTATGTAATATCAAGTCTTCTCCGAGGATGTCACAATCCGGAAAATTTATGATAATTAGTTTCTATTTCCTTCTGTTACGATAAAAAAAATCCAAATGTCTGTGTCTTACATGCACTTTATGGAGGGTTCGCGAGTTAATTATACTTACAAAAGGTGGCTTAACATTTGCGTTATTTGTGACCCGTCTTCAAAATGCATTTCAATTCAATAGGTTTCTATGTGTTCTTAAAGTAGCTCTGTGAATATGCAGATTGTGGCATCTGTACACTTACATTTATGTTTCAACCTCTGACCACAGGCTCTTATAAAGAAGTGCCATCCAAGTAGCTTATTGAGCAGAGGGGCAAGTGACTGAGGAAGGACAGGTGGGGGGGTGTATATATCAGTTATGCTTTTGTATCCTCTGGGCTCATGGTCAGGTGGAGACTGTGTCTGGGAATGATCAGTAGTGGGGCAGCGGAGACCACAGCAGAGGAGAGAAGGTCGTCTCCGAGACAAAGTACTGGACGCCCATGTGATGCCTGTCAGTCATTGCCCAGAATCACGTGCTGCTTTTAGTTACACGAACAAACAGCACAGGCAAAGCCATTCGAACAGAACAACCACACAGAACAGCCAGCAAGTCTCTCACAAGGAAGTCTTAGACTGAGCCCTGGCTATCAATCTTGGACTTTGAAGATCAAGAGGCAGTTTGCAGATCTCTGTGCTGCTCCTGATTTCTCTTCTCTTTGCAATGAGAGAAAACGCTGGGCCTACGCGCTACTTTACAATATGCTCAGGGGCATGCAGGGGTCCTGGCTCTCTGACTCCCCTGTGTCTGCCCTTTGTCAAAGTGCCTTCATCATGGTTTACTGTTTGTTGCAAGACAGCAAAGGTTTGATTTTTAACCACAGACCAGATATCTGCAAAAATATCTCCAATATAAAATCTACCCTGTGCTCTCACCCCCTGCCTGACTTCCCAGTGATCAGAGGAGCTAACCGAGGCGGGCCCCTAAGCACCTGCTGGTGAAAACAGAAGGCATTCAAATCTTTGGGTGACACTCCATTATCTTGTGACATTTTCCCTCTTCTCCACTCATCAGGCAGAGTTCTTCAAATACCCACTTCAGTCATTCCTTGCAGCTTGCACTTACTTGCCTGCAAGAAAATGGCTCAGATTTCTGTTAGATCACTTAATCCTTAGAGAGTGGTAAAAGCCCTCCCTAAAGAGAAAGAGTGAAGAAAAACACAGGCCAAAACACAGGCCTGATTGTAAGCTAGATTCTTAGTATTTCATGCACCCAAATCCAACGAGCTCACCCCCACCTCTTTTCAGAGGTTTGGACTGAAGAAAGGCATCTAGGAGATTTGAGCTTTTGGGAACAAAGAGGAAGCACTTTAGGTTTCGTGCACTGTCTGGGTTGGGAGCATGCAGTGCCCAGCATGCTGGGCTGACAGTCAAATCAAGCCTGCGTGTCTCTCTGTGATGCTGTTCTCAGGGGCAGGTATTGAATTCCTTCCCTGCCCAGCGCTGGTGCTGCCTGCTAGGGGGCTGTCTCCAGAGTGAGAGAAGGAAGGTGGCCACATTTTTCTTGCAGATTAGTGATTCTTCTCCAGTGCAGCTGGGAGTCCTTTGGGTGAAAGGCAGTAAACAAATCACCTGGTGTGAATGCTGCCCTCTGACTGGCTGGAGCCTTCTTACCGCAGAGCCACCTACAGCCTTTAGGGAAGGCAATGAATGGGGGCCTGCAGTGGGGCATGAATCATCAGTCTGTTTACTTACAAATGTGTAAAGGTCTCACACAGCCGAGGCTGGTTTTGAATAAATAGGCAGCTCTCTCCAAATCAGCAGCCCTTTGGATCTAGAGATGGGGCTTTAACCGCTCCCCAGTGCTCAGCTCATAAATAAATCAAAGGTGTCAAAATGTGACATGGTGATGAATTTCCAAGGGTGTCACTCTGGATGGTGACAGTTGCAATACTGATAGGCCTGGGGAGGAAGGTAAGGGCAGGCAAAGTGTCTGCGTTCACGTGCCATTCACTGAGGCCCTGTGTAAGAGTGGACGACCTGAAATTCGTGTGACCAGGATAGCCGGGCTTGCCCGTATACCTCACCTAGCACACGCTATAAAAGCAAGGTGGAGAAGCCACTGGGACCTCATGAAACAGGCACGAAGGAGTGACAGGGACAGCTAAATCCTGGGGCCTAGACTGACAATGACATAGTGCCCACAAGGCCACTCTTCCAGTTCCACCAGTTCTACCCCAACCCATTCTGCCTCTGCTCGCCAGGTCCCAGAGAGCTTCTTCTGCGAGACTTGGCAGTCATGCCTAAAATTCTTCCGTGGCCCCTGTTCACGATAGGACAAAACCCCAATTACTGAGTACCGCATTAGACGTTCTTTGTAACGGTGACAACCTCCCTTCTGGGTTCATCTCCCACTGCTCTCTGAGCATCTGCCACGGTGACTTCCATCTTCTTCTGCAGGCACAGCAGGCCTCTGTGGTGTATACATCGGGTCTCCAGGGAAACACAATCCATAGGACATGTGTTTATAGATTTATTTTGAGACATAGGCTCACGTGATTGTGGGGGTTGGAAAGTCTAAAGTCTGTGGGGCACGAGGGCAGGCTGGAGACTCAGGCAGGATTTCTATGTTATAGTCGTGAGTCTGAATTCCTTTTCCAGAAATGTCGGTTTTGCTCTTAAGGCCTTCACCTGATTGGACGAGGCCCACCCACAGTGTGGAAGGTGTTCTCCTTTCTGTAAAGTGAATTGAGTATGATGTCAACAACATCTGCACTCTACTTTCACAGTCACCTCTGGACTAGAGTGTGACCAGTCAACTGGGTACCATAGCCTCGCAGGGTTGACTCATAAAATCGAACCATCACGTGGTGACTCTCAGCATTTGCACATAGTGTTCCCATTGTCTAGGACCCCCCTGCCTGCACACACAGTCCATACTGTTCTGCCTATTGAATGCCTGTCCACTTTACAAAATTCAGTTTAAACATTTCCTCATTGGCAAAGCTCGTCCTTCTGAAAAGAAGCCAGATGCTTACCCCTTGCTGTTTCCTATCATCTTTTGCTCTTCTGTTATTGCACTTAGTAGCTTATTTGTAGCAGTGGCTTATTTGCTAAGTTTGTGTTCAGGCTAGATTACTGGTTCCTTGATGGCTGGGATTTTGTCTCATTCAACTCTGCATTTTCTACTACTAACCCAGGACATGGGAGGTAGAAGGTGCTCAATAAATATATGTTGAATGGATTATTATTTTACCATATACTCATAAAACCTGCCATCTGGCTTATTTGGAGATAATCTGTCCTTTGTTTTGTTTTTTTTTTTCTTTCACGGGAAGCAGTTCACAACATATTATATTACATCTCTGAACTGGTTAGTACATATTAGCTACTCAGTCTCAGTTTGGGTAAGTTTGGGTAAGATCAGTCTGTGTCTGAGCCCTGGGCCCCTCCTCCTGGTTTGCTCCTAACTCTGCAGAGGTGATGCTGCATCAACTCTCCAGCGTGTTCACTCCTGGCCCCCTTTCCTTGTCAGAGGGGGGCTGTTAGAACGCAAGCACCACCGTAGCCTTTAACCTCCAAAATGACATTTTTCCCTGAACATGGTCTCTACTGGGAGGGAGGACATTTTCTGAGTAATTTGGGTTCATGAAGTTAGAGAGAGAGAGAAGGGAAAGGAAGGAAATGGAAGGGGAGGGGAGGGGAGGGGAGGGAAGGGATGGGAAGAGAAGTAATTCAGAAAAGACTCATTCTGATTAGTCACTTCTCTGGTTAACTGTTTAATAAGTCAACAATCCCCTTTGCTCAGTAGTCATAGCCTTCTGCCCCATCACATTGTTTTAACCACTGATGAACCCACCGATACTGGGTTGTCTGTTGTTAACTCAGCACTTGCCACTTCTGTCCCTAGGCCTTAATTTCCCATCAGTAAATTGAGAGGATGAACTGGTAGCTTTGCAAAGTCCCTCTCAAAATTAAAAATAAAACACAAATCCATCAAAATGGTACAACATGTGACTTCCTAAATATTTTGCATGTCTACTAAATTCTGCCAGAGATTATGTTAGAGCAATTCCGTCAGAGGCAACATTTGATTCCTTAGGCTTCTGAGTCGAATGTGTCCCAGTGATGGATTCGGGCAGGCTGAGGCTGAGAACTGGAAGAATGGATCATTGGATCCAAGGCCAAGAAACAGAACCCGGCCTCTGGGGTCTAGTAGTTAACTGGGGTGCATCACGAGTCTCCTTTTAGTGCCCAGCACACTGTGCTGTATGTGATCTATATGCTGAAATATGAATAGAGAAAAAGAGTGTTTATTACTCAAAGACAGCTCATCCTCACACTTGCAAATGAGGCAGCAGAGTGCTGAGTAAAAGCAGTGTTTTGTGCAGCAAGCCCTGGAATCTTCATCCATAGCTGTTTTCTGCCCCAGAAGGAGGCCTACCACAAATAATCTTTGCACATGAGGTGGATGGAGTGGTAAGAAGCTTTCAGATCGGCCATGGGTCATGGAGCTCATTGTGGGTGCCCAAGCCTCGTTGGAGGGGGAGGCTTCGGCAACACAGCCTCCGCTTCGCTCAGGGCTGCATGAAGCATCTTCAGATCCAGTCTGGACCTTCGATTTGTCCTCAGTGGAAATAGGGAGCTTCTTACATGTTTTTCTGAAATTTAACCAACATACAATTCACCTGCCAAAAAAAAAACCCAACAAAAAAAACCCCCGATAAGCCTCTGGAGAGACACCAGCATTCAGCTGAGGTGGTATCATGATGCTCTCTTCCAGGAAATAAGATGGCAGAGCCTGAGTCAATGGTGACTATTAGCATTGTTTTTCTTGCAGAGGTGGCTAATGGAATGCTTTTTTGCACCTGGACAAAGATGCAATTACTCAGCCCACTTGACACAATACTTACAAATTCTCTTTGGTTATACAGTTTTAAAGAGAAAGAATCTGTCAGCTACCGGTTTGCCTGCTCCCTCTGGGAAGTGGATGCTCTCTGGTTCTTGGTCTCCCTGAAGCTCAGAGCTTCATTTTAGAGATGAGGTATTAAGGAATGTTGGTGGTTGGCATATGCTAAATGGATTGCCAAAAATCTCCCAAGGGTCCTCTTGATTATCTTTTGTCCCATCCACTTGGGAGTACATTCCAGCCTGAGGCATCACACATTGCAGATCACAGCTCCTTTGGAAGTTATTGATTTTCATACACAAAGCAACAGACTTCTAAATGAGAGAAGGGGTCCCTCCCTCGGGAAGAGAATCACCCCCTAGAGATAGGCGGTGTGAACACAGGAGTTTAAGGCCCTGTTAGGGCTTCTGTTTGAGTCCCCAGGTTGAGAGCATCTGTCTGTCTGTCTCCTTGTGTCCTCAGAGAGAGTAGCTGCTGTTGACATAGTGTTGGTTTGAAGGAACCCTTAGCTGCATTTGTCCTCATCTTCTCTCTCTGTGTCATTTTTCTTCTTAAATTCCAACACATTGCTGTTGTGTTGGCAACAGTGAAAGCTATAGTGGAAAATGCACCCGCTTCTTTTCACACCGGCCCTGCTCCCCATGGGGTAAAAACTTTCCAAAATTAGACTCCCTTGGCGTGACATTTTTTGATATTGAACTGAACTGAGGAAAAATGATGTTTGAACTTTGGATTGTTTCTGATAATGTATACACTTTACATTAAAAGTGTATCAAAATACACTTTTTAGCTGTGACAATTTATTCATTCTGAAATATACACATACAATGCTTGTATATCTTGCACTTAACCATTTATTGCAAAACATCCATTTAATTATAAATATTTTAGCCTATGTATTGATATAGTAGCTGAAGTCTAATTACTGATAAATACTGTAGTTGGGAGGTGATTTATCTCAGTGTTAAGAGTAGGATTTGATTTCCAAAGGTGCTGATATAAGCTGGTAGATTCTATTTAATGAATTCAGGATTACTGGTAAATGAACATGTGTTTGCATTTCAAAAATTATGTTTGTATTATCCAAGAACTACACTTAGTACCAAGGAGTTGGAATCAGCAATGCTCGAATGTGCTATTGCCTGTAAGCAGGATGCCTAGTTCTGATAACAGACATGCAAGGAGAGCGGGATGCAGGATGCTCTCACCACGTCATGATGCTGATGGTTGGTTTCCTCCTGTTGTTATTAGGCTAGAGGCATTTTACAAACACAGGACCAGGAAAGCTCCCTCTCCACCTCCTCCCCTCCACCTGCGATGTCCCCATTTTATCAATACTTGCATTGATAAGACATTATCTTAATCAAGCTGTCTCCAAAGACCGAAGTCATCGGCAGCCTCTATTCCTACCATTCAACCAGTAAACCCTCAAGTACACATTTTAGCCTTCAGATATTTGAAAACCATTTGTGGTTAGAAACGATTTCCAATGTACAGGAAATGCATTGGGAGATATAAATTTTTTTTTAAATTTTGTAATTAATGGAATAACAAATCTGACTGACTTTCTAATATGCCAGGGAATGCATATTATTATTTTGTGCATCAAAGTAACCTTATAAGATCTCCATTTTACAGAAGAGAGATTGTGAATTTCTCATAAAGGGTGAGGCTGGGACTCAGACCCCAGGCTATGTGACCCATGGTATCAAGACTTTAGGAGTTATAAGCACACTTGGCTAAAGTCTAGAGCAATAACCCTCCAACCCTACTACCTGCCAGTCCTGAGAATTTAGTATTTCAAACAGCCAAGGAGGTCTGGAGGCACCACTTTCCTTTGTGGCTGGGTCCCAGGGGGTGTCTGCTGACTGGGAGGCCCACTCTCCTCTTCTCAGGGACTCTTCCTTTGAGACCTGGGCACGCACAGCCAACTCTGGTTCCGACGCCTTCTTTACATGCCCAGCCTTTCCTCCAGTCCAGCTTCAGGAGCATGCGCAAGCTTAAGGGGCGGGGGCGGCAGCGAGGTGCAGGGGGAAGGGCAGAGCTGAGTAGCCTCTGAGGGATGTTCTTTAGTTTAAGTAAGCCTTCCCTATATCTTCTCTCTGAGTTAGGATTGCTATCCCTCGAAGGAGAAGTAGGGGTGGTGATGGAGGTTTTCCAGCCTGCGCAGGGTAGTAGGTCAGTAGAAAAGAAGAGCAAGTTGGACTGTGGTGGGATCCTTGGTTTGTGGGAAGGCATGGGGTGTGGGGGAGATGGCTGTGGGGGGGGTGTGGGGGGAGAAGTTGGGGTCTGGGGGTGACACTGGAGCCTGGACCAGGGACAGAACAGGGGTCTGAAAGCAGGGGAAATGGAGAGAGCTGCTCTTAGACATAGGCATTTCCTCCCCTTCTTATTGCCCCCCTGGAGGAACTTTCCATGCACCCTCCAGAGCATTGTCCTCCCTGCAGATACGCCCTTCCCAAAGGACGCTCCAAATGTTTCCACCTGAGATTCTCCCTCCCATCATGGCCTCTCCTGTACTCAGTGATAGGTCAAGTCCCTTTTCTAGGAAGCCACTGTTGATACATTAGGGAAGAAAGGTCACCTTCTCCCTGAGATACTGACCTATAGTCCACAAGCCTGTGTTTAGATGGATTTCTGCCACACAGACAGCCCAGGGGAACGGAGGTCTGACTTTGCAATGCATGGCACAAGTTGGGCAAAACACATCTGTCTTCTGCCTTGATGAGGACCAGGAAGGCACACCCCAGCAGAGCCGTGCAATGTCTGTCAGTGGCCCGGGAATAGTGCCCTGAACCCCAATCCACTGTGTGCAGGAATTGCCTGGCGAGCTTGTTAAAACCAAGGCTCGGATTCAGTAGGTCTAAGCCGGAGTTGGAGAGTCTGCACTTCCCCCAGGTGATGGGAATACTAAGGACGATGCTTGGAGTAGCCCGGCTCTATCTGCTTTTGCCCTAAGCTGACAGCCCCACAGACGCTGACTCCAACTCGCTCAAAATGCAGCACCATCCCTGTGGCTGGTGGCTATTATGTGTGTCCATCTGAAAGAGACTGCGCTGATGGTCTTTCAGTGACCGAATTGATCTGGTCCAAGAGAGGTTTCAGAAAGCTCTCTCCACCGCTGTCTGCCCAGCGTGCCTCCCCGAGGTCTCGGGGATGCCTCTCTTGCCCCCTCCCTTCCTGGAAAGAGTGACAAATGTGTTCATCTTGTTTGTGGCCTGATTGTGTTTCCACTGCCTGAGGCTGCACTTCTGAATTTTTCAGCAGAAAAAAATAAAACTGCACTGGGAAGTCATTTTCCCGTTGGTGAATTCTCTAAATGTTCCATGCAACCACGGATGCCCGGCACAGACAGTCCAGGTAACAAAGGAGATGTGCTTTTCCATCACTGACCTCGTTGCTGGCAAATGGTGGTGACCGGTGACCCTCGGTGGCCCTTCCCATAGGACTCTGGACTCCCTCTTTTGCCAGGATTAATTCTATGTTCTGAGCTGAAATGGCAATCATTTATTATTCTGTTTTACATATGCCCCTCCAGGGAGTCCAGCTAAAAGCTCTAATTTTCCAGTTCAATTGTAGCGCTGTTCTTTGAGAGGCATTGACTGCAGAGATGCTAAAAGGATGGCAGTTCAGTGAATTATGGAGTTTCAGAGAGACTCATAGGCTCATATAGATTCTGGTAGCACTCACTGAAACCCGATGCAGACCTCCCATCCCCCAGCCCCGGGGCCTGGATGGGTGTAGGAGGAGGAACAATGAGCGTGGGTGGAAGTGGCCGGTTATAAAAATCGATGAGGTCGGCACCCCAACCCCTACTGCCAGCCTGCAGTGCGTGGCTGGCCTTCCATACAGCCCCAGTTGTCAATCAGCTCGGAGGGGACTCTGGCCACCTGTCTCCTTGGCCTTCACCAACCCTGAGACTAGTGGAAATGGAAATCGAGGCAGTTCTCTGCTGATTTAAATCGTGTCACTCAAGATACCCTCCACTAAAGTGTTTTAGCAATATGAAATCTTTTCATCTCCGACTTAAGATGATGAGGGAGATTTCGGAGCAGTGATTTTGAGGCCCTTTGTGGTTCTTGGACGTGCACCAGAACACAACGTAACTGGCGAGACCCTCGGGGCCCTGGAAACATCCCTCAGGTGAGATTAGAACTTTCCCTCCTCACTCTAGCCCCTGGTCAGGTGGCTTCACTCTGTCTTCAGCCTTCAGAAAGATGGAAACACATTCTAGAAATGTCTTTTGGGTGAGGTGTGTCTAGGAATCTTAGTTGGATATTTTAGAATGTTTAAGTGTGCCTCCTTTTGAGTTTTTTATTTTCCTAATGAATAATGTCATGAACTTTTGACTTCTGAGTAGTTGAGGGAAGCAGGGGACAAATTGAAAATCACACACACACACACACACACACATACACACCCCAAATGCAGAGTCTTGAGGAGAGAAGGAAAAGCCTGAAGGGTAACAGGAGATGAAAGGTCGGGGATGAAGCCTGGAGAACGGCCGGCAAGTGAAATGCCAGTGGAAGTGCCTGTGAGTCAGTGGCCTGGCTGCAGCCGGAGGGACTTTCAGACCAGATCCCAGGGCCTCTGTGGAGAGGGGCGGCAGGAGGGAGGCGGGAACTAGGTTAGCCTGCTCTGGTGATGCAAGGCTGCATTTTGACTGGTAAAAACGTGCCTCAGGGAAATAAGAGGTTTGGGGGAGGTCGCGGCAATCTAATACACGCACCAGGAGCCTCAGGGAGATGTTTGGAGTTGTCAGATTGGGCACCATGTCCCTTACTCTGTAGTGCTCCTGGGAATGACCCAGATGCATTGGCCACGTGACGATGGGGAGGATGAGTATGCAGCACTTAGCACAGTGTGCCACTGTACTGGGTAATCAATAAACATTAGTTTCTACTGGATGCTTGTCCATTCAGTAAGTATGGGTTGGGAACCTACGCTGTGCTAGGAACTGGGGGAAAAGGATAAAAGAGTATGTTCCCTGCTCTTTGGGAGCTCAAAAGTCATGTAAAAATAACTTTAATGCAATGAGATAAGTAATCAAACATTAATGAACAGGGCACCGTGAAATCGTGGCAGAAGGGATGCTGGCTCTGCCTCAAGGGGTCAGGAAGAGCGTTTTCAAGGGGAGGTGACATTTAAGCTGGTTCGTGACAGATAAGGTCTGCATGAGGTGGGTGAGGGAAGGGGAAACCTGGTCTTCGGAGGACAGTCTAGGACACCGTATCAGCATAGGCAAATGCCCAGGGATATTAGAGGTGCTGGTGAGTTTCAGGAGTGGTCACGAGTTTAGGGTGATGGAAGGGAACGTGTATGGAGGAAAGGCTGGAAGTGTAAGTTGAAAAATTGAGAGGACTACAGCTCATAGCCCTAACTTTGTCCTGCAGCCGACGGGAAGCCAACGTGGGTTCATAGGGAGGGGTATGACACAGCAGGCCTGCGTGTGCCTCAGTGTTCCCGTCGATGTGACCGGCAGGGACACTCTTAGGAGTTGCCTCAGCAGAGGATCTGTCCTGTTGAACCCGCACTGCCTATTGCTCAGGTGTCTGAAGAGAGACAGACTTGCTCCTTTCAAGGGCACAAGGCTAAGAACACTGTTCTGTCTCACCATTTCCATTGCGAAAGCAGGCCAGCAACCTGTGCAGCAACTGGCCCTGAAATGAGTTTGTAATAGTCGAAATCAAATTCAGAAACCAAAGACTTTCATTTATATATTTGTATATGTGTAATTAAACCTTACTGTTGACTACTTAAACTCTATAGCCAAACATCATGTCCCTTGCTTTGCTACACTCCCAGCTATGACCCCCACCCCCGCCCCGGTTGGGCCAGTTGCCCATCACTCTGAATCACGCGTGGCCTAAGGGCCAAAATGATTCATTCGTTAGTCTTGGCTGTCAAAAATCAGGCCCTGCCCACTGCTGTCACAGGCCAACCTGGCTTCCAGCCCAGTCATTCCCTTGAAAATGAGTCTGTGTGGTCACCAGATCGTCCCAGTTACCAAAGCTGATGTTTCACCTTTGTCTGGAACCTTGATTTGATCTCTCTGACCTCTGGATACTAAACAACAAATAATTATAGTTGCTTACACTTCCCCATCTGCTTGCTGCTCACATATCACTCTCCTTAATTTTTAGCTTCCTTTTATGTCTACCGTGCTCTATCTGGACTTTGGCCTCTCCTATGTCCCTTCCATGAATCCCTTTCAGTGCCTTCTCTTCCTCCTTTGACCCATAAATATAGATGTTTCCCAAAATGCTATTCTCAGAGCTATTTTTTAAACTCTCTTTATTCTTGCCCATAGCTTCCACTTCACCCATGTCCTACTGCATGCCTGTGATTCCACAATCAATAGTTTTATATCCTTCTGATCTCTGGAAACACATTCCCAATGACCTAAACACAAGCAGCTCTACCTGTGGCGACACAGTGAACGTGCCCCACACCTCCATCATTACTTCCATACTACTCCCTAAATGGGGGCTGGTTGGGCTTTCTCTTAGTTGATGGCCATTCACTTCATCACCTCTTCAGCAAAACTTGCCAAACCCTCTCTTCTTCCCTCAACAATTCAAGAAATGGCTCCCTCCTCTGTGTTTCCACAACATTTTGCTCATGTACTGAGAGTAATTGACAGGCTTAGTTATAATTAGTTGTCTATGGATCTGTTCCTGCTTTCTAGAGAGTGAGCTCCCTATGGGCAGAGACAGGGTACTGTCTTATTCTGTGAGAATCGGAGCAACTCCATAGCCCTTACTACCCACAAGGATACTCACTAATTATTAATCTTTCTCATGTGTAGGTCTGGTCTCACGGATGAGTCTATAAATTAATGAAAGATAAGATGCAGTCTCTATTTTTATATGGCCAATAGAATTTACTTATAATAGTAGTTACAAAAAAATGCCCTAAAATTATTTTTGGTTCCTTTATGGTGCTACGGGGTGAATTCTATCCCCCTGCTCCCACATTTGTATGTTGAAGTTCTAACCACCAGGTCCTCGGAATGTGAGTGTATTTGGAAATAAGGCGTGAAGAGCTCACTGAGATAAAGTGAGTGCATTGGATTAGGTAGGCCCAGCGCAGTGTCCATGGTGTCTTTATAAGAAGAGATTGGGACACAGGCAACGCACAGCCATGTGAGGACACAGAATGAGACCCTCTGTGAACCAAGGAGAGAGACCTCAGGAGAAACCAAACCTTGATCTTGGACTTCTAGCCTCCAGAAATATACATTTCTGTTGTTTAAGCCACCTTGTTTTTGGTATTTTGTTATGACAGTGCTAGAAAACTTGATGTCCTAACTGTTACTGAGCAGATTTGGGGGTGAGGAGACATGCTTCAGTTGGACTTGATATTTGAAAACAATACTTTCCTTCCTTTTAATTCTAGAGATGGGTTCCAGTCAGACAGTGGGGGAAATGGATAGGATACTTGCCCACATGGTCTTAAGCCAGGGGAATTTATCTGTATCAGCACAAAAATCTAATGACTCTTTCTATACATTTCTTGATTTTCTGTGTGTGTGTGTGTGTGAGAGTTGAGCAGGGATTTGTGATTTAAGTCACAAGACAATGTATATTTGACTATAAACGAAACTGGGGTGTTCGGGCTGGGAGAGCTCTGCAGCTGGAGAGTCAGGGAGAGGAGAACGCCGTGTTCAATTCCTGCCCCGAGGGGGCGCTGTAGGTGTAATAGAGCCCAGGCGCTGAGCCATCCCTGGGGCTGGGCGAAGGAATGGCTCAGGTGTGTACAGTAAAGCGTCTTTGAGCTGCTCTTGCTGTTAACAATCCGGTTTCATATACCCAGATGATTAGATGTCATAGATATTAGAAGGAGGGCAATAAAATTCAACCTTTCAACTTTGACAATAATATGAGATGAATAATAGTTGAAATTCGGAAGCGAGTTGTCATGGTGAGAGCCATTGAAGAGGAATAATTATCTTTTAACTCAGTTACTGTCCAGCTGAACTCACAGCAATATTTCTGACCCCATTTCCAATTCACCAAGCCCAGGCTCCACTAAATCATGCTCACAAACATTATTTTTATATTCTTTTATGCACATATTTGCATTGATAACCAAATCTGTAAACTGTATTTGAACAAATATGCATTCAAAGCAGCTAATGGAAAGATGGTACAGGTGGTTTAGTCAGCTATAAATTGCATATTCCGAGAAACAATACTGAAGTACCATTCAAGTATTCTCAAGAGCCAGGTGGTAGAAAGATGTTAGCAATTTTTTTTTACAGTTTAACATATATGACAATCAAGTCATTTGTTTCCATTATTTTGTGAGCTAAAATTTTCATCTCATTTCTCCTGGGTAATACCGTACATCTCCCCCTTGTTCATCCGTAACAACACTGTGTTGCACTTTGCTAATCAAAATTGCATACTGCATAATAATTTACAATCTAATAGATATAACTTTCTTCCACATTTCATCAAATATAGATGCAATTACTAAAATATATGAAAATACTAAATATAAATTTGATTTAAAAGAAAATTTAGGTGCATCAAAACAGTGAGAAATAAAAAAATGGAAGCATTTTACTTTAAATACAGTTTAATCAATTCTTTGAGGAAAATTCACAGGATGTTTTCAATGAATGTAAAAAATAATTCTTCCACCAAGGTGATAGATTTTTCAAGAATTGCTGGAGAGAGAAAATGAAGATAATTATAACTATTTTATTTCTTTTTTCAAGGTGATTGCATTTTTATTTATTTATTGCTATTACATTTTTATGGTTACAATTATGGTTATTGGGGTAACATTGGTTAATAAGATTATATAGGTTTCAAGTGTACATTTCTATGATGCATGATCTGTATTTTGCGTTGTGTGTCCACCACCCAAAGTCAGATAATCTTTCATCGTCATACATTTGACTCCCTTTGCATTCACCTGCCCTCACATCCCTCTTCCCTCTGGTGACTACCAAGCTTTGTCTGTGTCTATGACTTTTGTGTTTGCTTTTCTTATTTCTTCATTGTTGCTCTCAGAAATACTGGCTTTTGCAACAAGATGCATGGATCTTGGGAATATCATGCTAAATGAAATAAACCAGACAGAAAAAGTTGAGAAATAGTTGTGATTTCAATCATGTGTGGGATAACTATTCTATTTCTAATAACAATGAAATAAAAGAGAAAACTGAGAATTCACTGTGAGGAATCCTGTTCCAGTCATGATGGCCTCTCTCCTCCCACACTGTGCACTGTACAGATGAGGTATTGTAGAATTGGGTACCTGAAACCTACATGCTTTTATTAACCGATACAGTCAATTGAAAAGTAGAAAAGACAAATTATGAAAAATCTTTCACCAGCTATGGAAACAAGGAAGAAGTATCAACTACATGGCAGGAGTTTCAAGGAATTTCTGCTAACTGAAATAGACAGGGTGCCACGTTGGAAAAGTGGAGAGAGAGGATGAGTGCGTGGCTCCTCCCCAGGAACACAAGCACACCGTGGAAGACAGTGGAGGAGTCGGCCGCCCAAAACCCTCCCGCTACGTCTGAGATGAGCGAGGGCTAGAAGGCAAGGCAGCACAACTTGTCACATAGGCTAATTTTCAGGCCATCTGGCACCAGTGGCAATGGTATTTTAGTATCTTTTATCCATTGCATCTACATTTGATGAAATGGCTCTGGTATTGATGCCCGGACCCTGCAGAGGACTAGAAATGCTGGGGTCTGAGCCTGGCCCAAGGAGCCCCCCACAATATGCAGATCCAGCTCTTCATGGGCATGAGAGTCCCAGCTCTGTCCCAACCGCTCTGCTGCGGCTCCCTGAGCTGCAACAGATTATCATTTACTTTATATACGATTTTCATCCTTAATTTGTTCCAGAGCTGTGACACACAGTTCTTGCAGAAGCCAACCTACTTTCTGTTTGTCTAAAAACTGATAGAGGATATACTCTATTTAAAAAAGAAAAAGAAACCAGGGTAGGGAGTGTAGGGGAAGCAATGCCTGTCAACAAACATTAAAGGTTTAAAAACAAACAACATGAAAAGCAGGTCACCCTTCAAAACTAGACCAACAGCCTCTGCTGGAAATATGTAAGTGCAAGAAATAGAAAATGTGGGACTCAACAAAATCAAACAGTGCGCTACAACCATGACCATGCGAGGGGGAGAGCCAGGAAGACCATGGAGGATTGTATGGAAATGAGAGTCAAGCTTTTCCAGCTAAAAACTTCTGTGGGACAAGTGAATAGCAAATTGGACACTGAGTTGAATCAAATTGGTAAATTAGGAGAGTGAATGTGAGAGATTCTCCAGGAAATCAGGAAAAAAGGACCCGAATGAAAATGAATAGATTAAATTTACATAGAATAGGGATCCTAGCTAGTAGGAGCAGGGAAAACAGAAACAATAGAGGGAAATAGGATGGAAGACAGGGGGGCTGAAAATCATGCAAGAACGTTGTGTTTCCGGTAAACATCATAGAAAGGATATCGACCAGAGACACAACCTTGTGAGATTTTCTAATTTCAGAATATATAGATGGATTGTCATGTATATTTGGTTCTGTTTCCCTGGAGGACCCCAACAAATACATTAGGTTTCATAACTAAATAAATAAATGATGTAACAGCCATTACAGTGTGATCTTATGGAGGCACTGAAAGTGATAAAATGAAGCAGTGCTTGAAATAGACCTATGATTATGATAGATCAAATGTAAAAAGCCCCCTGGACGACAGACATGATATGATTCCATTGACAAATAATATAGACACATACACTTAGCGAATGAAGGAAAAATATGCTCTGATGTTTTCAGAAGGGTCCTCTCTAAGTGGTAAGAGGATGGCAGGTGAATTTTAACTTGATTCTTTATGCTTTTTTAATATTTATTTTTGTCTATGTATTTTTGACAAATAGTGGAACATTGCTTTTTAATATCAGAAAATTAATATGTTCTATTTTTATATAAATTATAAAATATTGACTACTATCAATACTAATACAAATTATAATACAATATTAATTATAAATAGTAATGACTTACATTATTGCTAATAATAATAATGACGATGATGATGATTTTGAAAAAATTCCACTAAAAACTATAGAGAAAAGAAAAGGAGTGCTAATATTATGGTCATCACCCTTATTTCTAATACTATTATTTATGAAATATTAACTACTATCAATATTAATTAATACAAAATATAGTTAAATAATAGTAATTATAAAATATTAATGTTTTATATTTCTCAAAATAATAATTTTTTTAATTTCCACTAAAAACATGGAGGAGAAAACAAAATGAGCCCTAATTTGATAGCCACCTCCTTTAATTCGTTTAAAGGGAGAGAAAGCTCTACAGACACAGAAAGGCACAAAAGGAAATGCAAAAGCTGGGCTGCCTTCAGTAGCTTGAGCTACCTTATGCTGATGTATTATGGGTAAAAGTTACTTGTGTAGTTTTTCAAAATTTTACACATACATCTGTACATGAAGACACACACCCACTGGCCCTAAAAAAGTCCCATACCCAGGAGTCATGCGATCCCGGTCCTTCACCTTGCTCTTTTCACTTAATACATGGTGGCGATCTTTTTCTATTTCGGCACATATCGATATTTGCCATTCTTTATTACTGCCTACCCTTCCATGATACATGTAACCCAATTTAACTGGTATGCAGTTAATGGACAATTAGGTTGCTTAGAGATATTTTTATTTTAAAATTACACAATGACCATCTTTTCTGAGATATTTGTAAAAAAAATTTCAAAGAGTGAAGTTTTTGAGGCAAGGAGGATTGCATACTGTAAAATGGGTATGTATTGCCAAATGCTCTGCATTTCTAAAAAGATGAAATAATGTACGTGCTCAGGAACTGTATATTAGAGGATCTGTGTATCATTGCCAATACTGATTATAATATTCAATAATTCACTTATATCAGATTAATGAGTGAAACATGGTGTCTTGTTTTGATGTGCATGGCTTTAATTTTAAGTGGGTTTGAATACATTTTTCATATTTTTGGCCATTTCTGTTTTTCTTTTTATGAATATTTTATACTTTCCCCACTTATTTTCTACTGTCTTGCTCCCCTTCTTCCTTGATTGTTATGAAATACTTATATGTAAGGGAAATTCTGTGCTTTGTGATATACATGGATTTTATTCAGTTCATTTTTAACATTTTTTCCCTCAGAGAATTTACATATTTTTAAGTATTAATATTTATCAATATTTCATCTCATGACTTCTAAGTGTTTTTATCCTGCTTAGAAATATTTTTATGACTCTAGAGTTACAATAATTATATATGTGAATATTTTCTAAGACTGTATTTGCTTGTTTATTGATTGATATAAGAAGTTACGTACGGGCTTTAAAGCTTTTTTGCTTTTTTTCCCAAAGCAATTGCCCCGATGTAATTTCTCATAAATTAAGTCCAATATGTAAAATAAGTACCAACTACTTTTAATCATGATTATTTTATAATGTGTTTTAATATGTGGTTGGGCTTGAGTTCCTTCTTTACTATAGTTTTCCAGAATATTTTTGGATAACATTTTATATATATTCTATCAGATAATCTTTAGAATCATTTGCCAAATTACTGAAGAAATCCTTTGGTATTTTAATTTGGAACATTTGAAAGCTATATATTAATTTTGGGGAATTTGCATATTTTTTCAATATTGAGTCTTCTTATCAAGTTAGAATATAACATACAAGTAAATCTTATTTCATGTTTCTTAGTAGTAGTGTATTTTCCTTCTCATGGTTCCAATGAATTTCTTAAGGTAATTTTAAATTATTTTATGTTGGGAGTGACCTTTTAAATTACATCTTCTCTTCCACTATAACTTTTGTGGTATATTTTTTATATAAGAAAACTTTATTTTACTATTAATTATATAAATTTGTTAAGATATATTTTTGTTTTTAATGGGCTTTATCTGGACTGTCTTGAGTTTTGTAAAATTAAAAATATCTGTCATCCACAAAATAATGGGAGCATTTTTTAATTTCAATCTTATCTCTTTATTGTCCATTTTTTTCTAATTGCATTGGCTTGTACTTGTTTGAAGGTATGTATGGAAATAGCGACCATTCTTGTATTATCTTTGACATTAATGATGACTTTTAGAGTTTCCTTTGAGCTCATTTGTATCTTTCAGTTTTAGGTCTAAATTTATCATCCTAGGAAGTGTCCATTTACTTCTACTAAGTAAATGTCTTATCCCCAGTTATGAGTGAGGTTTGGAACTAAAATTGATGTCTCTTTATCCTGAGGCCAGCGGGTTTCCCCAGAAATAGCCGTCCGAAATGACGTGCTCATGGTATGCTAAATGGCTCATACATCCACTTTTTGAGTCAAATTCTGCCCTCCATCTCGTAATATTCTTGCTCTAACTTCAGCAGTCCAGATGGCAGCACATGCAATTACATGAAAAAGTACAAGCTAACCCAGGACTTTCTATTCCATAACTGGGTACTAACACATTTTGGGGCCCAAACTGGGCATTATGCTGGTGGTGAAAGGGGATCCATCATGGCAGATTGGCACTTCACCCTCCCTGCTGATATCGCGGCAGCAGTAGGTTGCTCCCATGAATAATTATAGGGTTACATACTTTATTTTAGAACATATTGAATTTTTTTCAACTTGTGAGAGTAAAACTTTTAAAAATGTATAACCATATGTCTAGATTTGAAATCCAGTTTCAGTAAGAGCCAAGCTTGTTGGCTATTATAATGATAAAATAGGCCAATTTCCGTGTCAGGTCACGGCTGGATTGAAAGTATGTGCAATCCCCCCTGGATGCAATTATTTCTCATGTAGCCCTTTTAATAATGTCCACACTTTGTGCCAAATAAGCTGATCAATAGTAGCTCTGGGAGAAAAATCTCGTGTATGCCAATGTGTCCTGCATGATGCTCGTGGACACTTTAAAACTGAAAAGGCATGCTAACGTGATCTCCTTCTTCCCAGTTCCTGGGTCCCAGCACTGAAGAGAGGTGAGTAGGGAGGAGAGGTTTATAAACATAAGGGAGAAACAAACCACATGGTGGCAGTGAAATCCTTTGTGGAGAAGGATCAAACCAGGTCCTTTTGCAGCCCCTCCATCATCTGGATTGTGCTGGGGTGAGCAGCATGGTCAGTGGCTGAGTGAGAGACCCATACGTGTCACAGACACCCCCATTCTTTTCCCTCTTCCCTGGATCCACCTTCTACAGGTCCTGCTGTTGGGAGTGCTGGCTTCCCAGCACCCTTGCCTCACAGTCGCCAGCTGCCTGGAGCTCAGGCAGCTTCCTGCCCTCATGTGCAGGAACTGGTCATTCTGTGTATGCGGTTTGTCGGGAGTGGGTTTATGGTTAAAACATGTGCAGGATTTCATGGCAACCAATTAATCCTAGGGCTAAGCTGAGAGACCCCAGTTGGCCTGTCCAACAGCTGGAAGCTAAGCCTCGTGTGATTGTGGCATGACTGAAAACTACCACAAACAATTGCAATGGCTAGGTAATCCAGATGCCACCTCTCCCTTCGTCCTCCAGCTCGTGTCAAGGGACGTTAGTTTTCAAAGTATGCCTACCACCTCTAATGCATAATAAGAGAGGTAAAGGAGAAATTAGTTTGATTGAAAGGGACAAACATGGGGAGTTTTCCATTAGTCTTTCCCTTAGAATCCTTCCCCACAAGGATTTACATATAACAAGTGCATGATATGATTTGTTCAATTAATTACTGAACTTTTTAATAAATTGTTGCAGATTTTGTAAACATGTCATGACATCAGTGAACATTTATTAAACTCCTACTAAATTGACTATTGCATTTTATGGATATTTGGGAGAATATTAGACATAGGCAGCATCCTCCATGAGTTTTAGTTTAGTTTAAAATAGTAATTATCATGACCCGATGTCACTCTTCCCAATCAACGCTGCAATGCCAGGCTCACCACTCCACTTACGAAAAGAGGCAAGGAGGTTCCCAGGGGTGAAGTGGTTTGCTCAAGAGCCTTCCCATCACCAGAAGTGGCAGAGCAGAGGCTTGAACCTGTGCCTGTTTGGTTTGCAACCCTGTGTTGAAGTATGTGTTCTGATTGCCAATACATGCAGGATAATGGGAGCACGCTGGTGCTGCGTGGAATTGGTTTTGCTGGTAGTGAGCAGTTAAGACAGGTCTGGGCAGCACAGGCTCAGCTGGGTCCCCCACCCAGGACTACCTGCCACATGCTGCCATTTGGCTTTTATACATATCAGTATGCGTTGGCTGTGGTTGATCATCTCACTTTTCAACTGCTTATCATTTCTAGAGTAATTCTTTTCTCTGCAAAGCCGCAAACATTTTAATCCTGTTGGCTGTGACCACAGTAGGGAGTCAATATGGTAAGGAGCCTGGGGGAGGGGATGGAGAGGAGAGAGGTACACCACACCCTTCTCTGGAAGGTCTCTGTGCATAACCGGCAGTTGAGTGCCTCACTCAGTGGTCTTCTCTCTCCAGACTTGGGGGGCTTTCACAGAACCGTGAGGAGGGTAGCCCAAGGCCCATGGGAGCCCCTATGCTCTCCTCCTCACGCAAGGCATTCGCTGCAGAGCCGCCCTTTGTTAACCTCATCTCCAGCAAGTTGGCCTGCTCAGCCTGACTCAGCTGAATTCCAGATGCTTCCCTGATTTTCAGATCCTGATGTATGTGGCACATTTATATTTCTTGTCATATTTCTTCTCCTGCTGAGGTGGAGATGCATTGGGCACACAGAAGTTGTGACATCTGCCAAAAGACTGCTTGGGGTTCCAGTCAAGGACTTAAATAGCTTCCCGCCATGCAGAAAGCAGCAGCCGCATCACCCAGAGCAAGCAGCTGCCTCCTGAGAGCCAGGGAAATGGGGAAATTACTGGTGTTGATTCCTCTCTGTACTGAAACATACACACACACACACACACACACACTGGAACAGATAACTTCACCTGTGCACACATGAACATAAGTATAGATGGATGCATATTCCTACACATACATATTTACACACATATATGCCTTCTCATAAAAATAGGGGGGAAATAGCACTTTCACAACTGCCTTCCTAAAACACAAATCTGACTATGCTGTTTAATTATATTTAGCAATTACTATTAATTTTGTTAGGATTGACCATGGTATTGTGGTTCTAGAGGAAATGTCCTTACTTTGAAGATGCATACTTAGTAGTGCCAAAATGTCATGCTGTTTATAATTTATATTTAATTATTACAGTAAAAATACAGATGACAGAAATGTCAACGTTTTAAAAAATATGAGCTTTTAAACTATATTATCCTCTCTGAGTTTCTGTATGTTTAAAAGTTTTCATCGTAAAAGGTAAAAAAAGGAATTCTAAATCCATTTGTACCATCCCCTTCCTGCACAGCCTTGAACTTTGTGACCCAAAGAATGGCTGTTGAGAAAGGAATCCTGAATCTGTTTGTATCACCCCTTTCTGTATGCTCTTGAAATTTGTCACTCAGAGAGTGGTTGTTGGACCAGCAGCTTTGCCATCCCCTGGGAGCTTGTTAAGAATGCAAAATCTCAGGCCCAACCACCCCCGCCCCCCGCACCCCTCCTAAGCCCCAGCACTCCGGGATCAGAAGGCAATGCAATTTACCATGACCCCTGGCGCTTTGCATATGCACTTGCTGTGGACTGAATGTGTCCCCTCAAAATCACGTTGAATGAAGTCCAGTGCCCAAGGTGATGGTGTTTGGAAGTGAGACCTTTGAGAGGCAGCTAGGTTTAGATGAGATCATGGGGTGACCATGATGGAATTGGAGGAGGGGAGCTCAAAGCTCTCTCTTTCCACCCTGTGAAGACACAGCGAGAAGACGGCCATCCGCACGCCAGGAGGAGAGCTCTCACCGGGGTCTGGCTCAGCCCGCACTCCCGTGTTCAACTGTTCAGCCTCCGGGGCCACGAGAAAGAAATTCTCAAATAGCCTCACTTTCTCCCTTGTTCCCATATTCTCAGCTGCTGTCCGTCCCTATCCAACAATATCTGTAGCTGAGACTATTGTAAGAATTCCCCATGTGCTCTCCCACATCCAGTATTGCCCCTACCAACCCATTCCCCACAGTGTATATGGAGTGGTCTTTCAAAACCCAGATTTTATTATGTAGGACCCTTAGATACTTCCCATTTCCACAGCATAAATTCCTAACATGTCCTATGCTGACTGAACGATGAAGCCCCGGTCTATCGTTCCAGCTTTACCTCCTACCTCACCACCCCTCACTTCCCACACTCCAGCCACACTGGCCCTCTTACAGTCCTTCGAAAGCTTCTGACTACTCTATATCAGAGAATTTTCACATACCTTCAGTTTCTTGAAAATGTTCCTCCTCTACCCTTCTTTTGCCCAGCTAGCCCCTACTCAGCTTTCAGATCTCAGACTAAATTTCATATTTTCCAAACAGCTTTCCCTGATTTTTCAGTCCAGGTCAGGACCCCTATAAAATGTTCTCATGGTGTTCTGTACCTTTCTTCTATGGCATGCACCAAAATTGCAAAGAAATATTTAAAATTTATGCAATTAGTCTATGATTCATCTCTCTCACTGAAATGCAATCGTTAAGAAGCATGCAAGCCAGAACAATGCTCTCATCGCTACTGGAGCTCGGGTGCCTAGAGAATACAGTAAACTGTTAACATATCTTTGCTAAATGAACAAGAGAATAAAAGGCAAGGTGGGTTTCGGTTTTGCTCACAGATATATCCCTGATGTCTTGCATAGGACCTTACACTTAGAAGACACTTCATAAACATTGGTTGAATACGGTGGCGGATTAGCTCTTTCCTTATCCACAGTATTGGAACACACACCTCCAGGACAGCCAGGTGCAGCCTCTCCAGAGAGGACACTGAATGAGGAGATCAGTGAAGAGCAAATGAGAGTGCCCCCTTGTATGAATATTCTGATCCTGGCCTTTGTTCCCTTTTATTTGTGTGTTCATCCTCCCACAGCAGAGTGGGAGTCTCTGTCAGCTTCCGTGTAGCTGGCACAAGCAAGGACACGTTCTTCTGAGGTCTCTCTTCCTCCCGCCAGACCTGTGCAGGGAGAGCAGCAGGCAGGGGCTGTGGGCGCAAGGTCCCACCCGCCCAGGGTCACACTCTGCACTTGGAGGGCACACCTTTCCGTGAATACTCTCAGGAACATTGGCCATAAGACCTTGTGCTTTGTTGTCAAGTGCGGATGTGGATTACCTGAAACTAGATGCAATATGCAGTAAAATAGACATGGTCTTATGTATTTTGCATGAGCACTACCAGGTCTATAGCTGCTGGATTTTCTCTGTGTGCAACGTGCTTCCACGTGCATACTTGCCATTGACCCCTACACAAAAGGTGGCAAGGGTTACTATTTTTCCTTTTGCACTGATGGAATTACGTCTCAGTGTAAGGCAACTGGCGTGGTGTCTGGAATACAATAAGAACATAATGCATGTAGCAGAGCTGGAATGAAAGCCGGGTTTCTGGCTTCTGCACGCTGCTTCTCTGCTTCCCCCTCTCCCACTGCCTTAGTCCGGAGAGGAGTTTAACAGCTAGGTGGGCGTGGCCCGATGCTCTTCCCATAGAAGGGGTCCAGGTGCCTGCTCCTAGGAGTCCCTCCACACACATGCCATTTGTATGTACTGGCTAACCGTTACTGAGAACTTCTTAATAGGTCGAACCACTTATAAGTACTCTGTACCCATTATTTCATGTGATCCTCACAACATACATGGGGAGTATGAACTAGTATTGCCTCCATTCCAGTGAGGAATGAAGTGAGTGCTCGAGCACAGGAGGGAAGTTTCAGAGCCAAGGCCGTCTGTTGGCGGAGCCCAGGCACTTCAGTACTACGTCACACTGCCTTCTCTGCCGTGTCAGTCTGTTTCCGTTCTGTCGTCATCTCTCCCCTTCCGTTTGCCGTCACCCTCTCCCAGGGAAATTGCACTTCGCTTACACTCAGGGTCTTAACTGGACTTCACTTTCTTTGATTCCATTTCTTTCCCGTGATAAGGAAGGAAGCTAGAATCTGTTCCTCGGACTGAAAGGAAGAACTTATAAAAAGCACCTGTGACATTCTTGTAGGGTATTAGTGCTTACTCACTGGTAGTACTTAGTGGGTGATTATGATAATTATGCAAAGCAAACAAATTAGCTAAGTTAACTTCTCACTAAAGCTCATTTCAATGAGGTGTGTAAGAGGAAATGTATTCTCCCATTTATTGTTCAACTGAATGGGAGTTCTAAAGGGGAAAGACTGTTCTAACAGGGATAATTCAAAGAGACATCGCCTAGACATCACACTGAAAATGCACACAGTGTGCACACACGCACCTGCTGTTTAAGCCCCGTGTGCTGGGAGGTGGATTTGGAGACTGATTTCAGGGTAGCTGATTTTAAATAAAAGCAGTGAAAACTTGTGATTGAGAACTGCAGCAGCATCTTTAAAATGCTCATATTTCTGAAATAATGAGCTACTTTGCAAGATGACAGATTTAAATGGTGAAGCATAAGCTTCAAAATACATGCTGTCTAGGCAAGCTTATAATATTTCTACAAATGGGGTTTCATAGTCGGGGGGATTGGGAAAGGTGCATTGAGTACTTCTCAATTTTAACAAGCACTTTCTATTGCAGAGTTCTTCATAATCACTTTTAATAATTGTTCCCTCCAACAGCTCTGTTTTTTTCCCATCTCACAAACAACAGTAACTGATGCAGAGAGAATAAAGCGAATATATTGTGTGAGCCCACTTCCTAGTTAATATCAGGGTTAGCTTAATGATCTCACCCAGCTGAAAATCATGAGAAATCAGACTTGCTATTGAAGGGTTGGTCTGTGTCATTCTCAGCGGGGGGGTCCGTGGTAGGCATGGTTGCTGTGCTGCAATCTTCGCCAGCCCTGTGCTGCACTTGGCTCCGAGGGCTTCAAAGGTCCCGGCGGAAGGTTGCGGGTGGGCTGGATCAAGCCAAGGGGCTACACTGGCTTCCACTCTTGCTTTTCAGCTGCTAGGTAACTCTCTGAAGCACTGTAGTTTGAAAGGAATCATTCATTCATTTCTTCACTCAAGAGCAACTGTTTAGTCAGGGTCCACAAAGAATCTGTCTGAAAAGCTTTCTAACCCAAAGGTGCCTTGGAAATCCTTCTCTGCATCTTACCCCCAGCCCAACCCTTGTAAACCAATGATGCTTGCAGTATTTGGTTGTTGAGCTGACCCAAGTCAGATACAATTTGGATGTCAAGTGAGAGGTGAGAATTTCTAAGGGTTAGTGCATGGTTTTAAAGATGCCACACATCCTCAAAGATTGATCTGTGATCTTGCCCAGGGTGAGTTCATCTCCGTGGAGTCCTTCTGGACCAGCTCACCCTCTGATCTCTGGGACCGGTTCTGCAAAGGTCTCCATTTCACTTTAGTTCTGTTTAACATGTGTTAGAGCATTTCCTTTTTGTCAGGTCCAGTGCTGGGTCTGGGAAACATGATCTATTTTATGACATCTTTTCTTGTTTATTTCATGTTTTGTACTTATTTTACCTATGAGATCGGGAGCCCCCAAAGTACAGGATGTAACTGATACTGCCTCTGCCTTCTCCTAGCACAGGCCAGCAGAGTTGCACATCCACAGCTGGTGATAGCAGCCAATCCAGTAAATTGCATAAGTAAGTTCCCAGGTTTTTCACCAATTTACTTTATTCTACTGAATTCCTATAGGGCAAAGGGTGAGGTTGCTTTGTGTTTTCTGAATGAATATTTATTTCATATTTCTGATTTCTTCCTTTGAATCATAGCAACCCATTAAAACTTTTCTTTTCGGCTCCAATTATTTCCTGGCATACATTACCCTTTCTTCTCCCTCTCTTTTACTGACCTTCTGCATAACTTTTACTTGCACAGGTCTGTGATAAGACAGGGAATTCTGCCACTCCTTGACAGATATTCTGTCATTTGGTGCATTCCATAAAGACAAAGAGACGCAGTAGAAATCAACAATGTCACCTCCAACATCAGACTCAGTTAACAATCCTATCCTGTTCCTTTTCATACTCCACTTAGCCCAAAGTTTTAGAGTTGTCTTTTTTTTTTTGAAACTAAAAAGAATATCTGTATTTGCAAAGAAGGGTTACAGGAGATACAGCCAATGAGAAAAAGCTGATCAAGGGAAAAATTGTGTTAAAACACAAGGCATATTAGGGTCCTAATATATTCTAGAAAGAAATTTTAGAGTTTAATAGTCATTATTTGCAAACAAGGAACCTGACGTTTAAAAAGTAGGTATTTTATCCTCGTCACATCACAAGTCAATAGAGACTTTGGACTATACTCTGGGTTGGTGAGCTGTCAACTGTCCCCTCTCAATTCAGGAACAAAAACCCTCTGCTAGGTCTACACGTGTTGAAACACTGCCCTAGTCAGCTAAGCTGCCCCCAGAGACACACGTGTCATGTGCTCTAGAGCACACTCTTTGGAGTTAGATGGCTCTGGATTTTAAAAATCAGGCTTATGAAGTAACCTTAAGCAAGTTATCTTTCTCCCCCTACTATCTGTTACCTCCTTCATAAAATGAAGATAATGATGGCGTTTGTGTGTGATTGTTGTGTAAATTAAATGAACTAACAGCACACAATCTGACATGCTGTGAGGCTCAAAGCCGGGCTTTTGCTGTCACGCACACGTCGCTTAGAAATAATTGGGAGCACAAAGATGAGTACCTCGGCAGAGAGCAATCCAGCAGCGCCTGTTGTTGCTCTCTACAGCAGCCGCTGGTGACCTATTAAACTAGGACATTACCCTCTTGCTGTGTTTATTTGCTTGTTCATTGGGTGCCTACACAAGTATTTATTGGGCATCTACCCAGTGCCATATACTGTGCAATCGAGACGTGATTTAGATGTGGTCTCTGTCCTTGAAATACTCTCACAGAGAAGTAACTGCATTAGTCTGATGAGGTTAACGGAAGTAGCTGCAAGGTCGCCCAGAGAAAAGATTGCACTCCTCCAAATGGGTTTGAGAGAGTTAGAGAGCCCTTTGAATCACAAAACTACATTTGTTTCATTTCCATGGTTTCTACGATCAAGCTTATGATGAAATAACATCAGGAAAATCTGCTCTCTCCTAATATGTGCAAACAAATTCAGAAATGACATATTGCAAAGGCAGGTCATATCTGATTTAACACACACTGGCTTCCACCTTAAGAGTCAGACCTTGCCTTATTTCTTTTGCTTCAGCTTTCCTCAGGGACTGACAAGGGAATTTGCATTGTGAAGAGATGGGTGAATATAGACCACCCACTGTAGAGATGATTCTTTTTTTGAAGGACAACCGAGGAGAGTTTTAGGGTGGGTTTAACTTATGATTTTGCTTGAGGTGGAGCTCAGGTAGGACTTGGGATAGATGGAGAATAATGTGATATTTTCACTTATCAGGGGAAAAAAGTCTTATGGCAAAGATGAAATGGAAAGTGTCCTTGGGGAGTAGAAAATGAATGTCACTAAGAATGTTGTCAGGAAAAACAGAGCCCTGTTGTGTTATAAAGCAGAGTAATAAAAGGCAGAGGTAGCCTGGAGTGACAGAAAGTATGCAGCTCACCTTTCTTCTTGGGTATGTGGGAACACTGAGGCCCAGGAGGCTTTACTAAAGTCGTATGTGAGCTGATGGGAAGAGCTGGGATTATTTTCTGACTCTCAAGTCCATTTTCCTTTCCGCCACGAGTGTGCTTTGTTACCCGTGATCGGCACTGAGAGATCTGAGAACACTGTCCCACGTCTCTGGGGATTTTCAGAACATGCCCATCTATTTGGTTCTGCAGTATTTTTCAGCGGGACTTCTCCATCTGGTTTGTTATCCTTCCCTCCAACCGTCACTTGTTTCTCTGCCATACATTTGATTGCTTTAATGGATGCTAAGAACAGACTTTAGAATGGACCTTCCCTCCACAGCCCTGTGCCTCTTCCCGTGTGCTGTTCCCCCACTTCCCTCCATGCACCCTCTGCCCTCGCCTGGCCCCAGTTAGCAACTAGCAGAGTAACATATAACACAAAACATCAATAAGCATTTGTAAGATCAAACAAAAGCAAAGACTTGACAATAGACAAAGCAGGCATAAGGGAACGATAGTGTTACACAGTGCAGAAGAGTAAATGGAACCTAGCAGCAACACAGAATTAACTGAAGCATGTTTTTGATCTGTTCTTTCCAACTTTAAAGAGCTTCACTATGCACGATTAAGGTGTGCTCTTTGCCTCCCTGATTTATTTCCTTTCCTTGTTCCTATGTCTTTGGGTCCTTCTGTGCTACATTGCTGGGGCAGTAACCTCTGCAGATGCTGATTGTGCCTTTCCAGATGCACACTATTTCTTGTGGCCTTGACAGACAACTGTTCCCTTAACATGTCTGCGTTTCCAAAACACTTTGTGCTTTTTCTCTCTCGAGGGTGCCTGGGATATGTAGATAGGCATGGCTCTATACAGAGCTGACTTCCTCTGCCCTGCCTTAGATTCAATGCAGCAGCCCTCAGCCAACAATTAGAATAAGGATTGCAGAAGCTGCTTTGAGACCTGCGGTTACTAAGGGACAAGCACTTCAATGGAGGGGGCGTGTGTGGAAGGGAGAGTGGGGTGTGGTAGTCCAAGTGTGGTCTTTGAGCCACTCAGCTGTGATTCATTCTCCAAGACCCCTAAAGAATCCTCATTCTTCAAATTGCTCTGATATTTCCTAAAACTCTGCATTGTCTCCCCACCCACCCCACCTCCAAGGCTGACCTAGGTCCTGACCTTCCTGTATCTGATGCTTGCCTTGGCTTCTTCATTTTCATGACGTGGTTGTCTGGATTCTAGACATACCTTTACCTGTTCAGGTCCCTGTATTTCATTTCTGTTCTTTCTTTTTTTAAGGCCTCTCATAGTCACCCACTCCACATTGACTGTCACCAGCCTAGGTTTGGCCCTCAGAAAGCTCTTACCCATGGCACTATCTCCTCCCTGGTTTTCCGCTCTGACTGCCCTCATTGCCAACCCACAGTCTCCGTAAGACAGACGGCTTTTTCCATATGGCCGTCACCTGGTCAGGACCTTCCTTGGCTCCCACTGTCTTTGGAACAGGCCCTCAAGGACTATTGCTGATGGATGGATTGCTCTGTAAACTCTGCACGGTGCCTGTGTTTACGAGGCCCTGACACAGCTTTTAATGACCACTCACATTAATCTCTCTTTCCAGAAAGGTCTTTGGAGATATTTAATGTGCAGCCGGTGTCTCTTTCAAGTAGACGGGTGTGCCTGAAAGGTGGAAGAAATTCCAGAGAAGCCATCAAATTTAAAAAACACTCTGAATGACATGCCTTCTTTTGGGACACTTCTCCAAACCGATCAGCGCGCTTGAAAGTGGAATCTGCCTTCATATTTAGCACCATTCCCAATTTGAATGCTGCTGGTGTCTCAGAGCCTTGCAATGTTCCTTGTGACAGCTAGAGCCAAGTCTAATTATGGAAAGATAAATATGAGTTCCAACTTCTTGCTTTTCCCCAGGATGTCACAACCCTAAATGCTTTGTGAGTTCCGATTTTTGTGAGTCACTATTATCGTGCAGGAGAAAAGTTTGTATTATTAAATCTACTCTTAGCAGTACATTTTCTTCAGGGACCCAGAGTTCTTCCTGCCTTTACAAATTTAAAGAAATTGGATAAAGAGACAATAACCTGAGCTTTCCTGGAGACACTGGATATTTTGATCTATTTTTACTGCAGCCTATTTCCAAGGGCAACACATCTCTGATTTTTTTAATCAAATGGTGTGAATCGAAAGCTGCAGCCTGACCTCTGGAGCAGACGCCACAGGGTGTCAGCAGCAGCTGTGAATAGTGGGGGCACCGAAGAGGAGTCGTCTTGGTCTTACTAAGGGAAAATAACCTTGACCCTACACTGACACTGACGAAGCAGAATGCCATCTCACAGGGCAGGGGAGCTTGCTTTAGCTCTGGAATTGCTGCATTTTGATCTGCTGCTCCCTCTTGTCCGGGCACTGGGTAAGTCTGAACCAGGAGGGCTCTTGTGCCTGGCTAAGACAAGATTAGAAGACAAGTTCAACTTCTCAGTGCAAATCTAAGAATCTCAAGGAGTAGCGCAATCCTGGGTACATTCATTACATGGAACATACAAAATTTAGTGATAGATTAATTAGTTGAAACCAGGAGAGAACACTGTTGAATATTCTTCTTTCCACCCAGAGTCAGGCCCATCTCAGGTACGCTCGCAGCACCCCTGATTTTTCCTCCATGTTGATGCAAAACCTGGAATTGCTTGTCCACCCTTTAGCATCCCTTCTAGTGGGTGATTTCCAAGAGGGCAGAGATTCTGTCTGTCTCATTGTTCTCTGCTATGTCATGTCTAGAATGGCGCCTAGCACATAGTATGCATCCTATAAACAGATGTTGCATGAATGATGTTTGGAAGGTCATACCTTTGACACTTGACTTCAGTCAATAAGCTTCATGAGCTAAATCCTCATGATCACAGTGATTCAGGATCTCTGAGAGCCTGACTTTAAATCTCTGTTTTCACACTACCATCCCTTTGCCCTAGGGTGGACACTGCTAAGAAGAGCCTCCTTCTCCCTAAAATAAAAATGAAAAAGAAAAACAACACAGCCAAACCAGTTAAGATGTCCCCTGAGCAGGGGCAGAAGGCAGCTGAGGGAGAGATCTGGTGGTGTAAAGGGGTTTAGGGACTGGGTGAGAGATGCAGCCAGACTGACGGTATGGGCAACGCATGTGGAGGCAGGAGGGGGCTAGCTCAGGGAACGAGTCTGGAGGCATACCCGTTTCTGAGAACTAGACACATCTCTAGCCAGAGCAGATGCGACAAAATATATCTTAGGGGATACCAATTGAGCTCATGGGATAGTCCCAGATGAGGGACCTTCTCTCTAATGACTTCTGGACACTAGAAAAATCCCTTGGACTTAGTTACCACTCTGTGGCAAAAGTGAGGAGGGGGGAAAAAAAACTCTTCATTGGCACCATCTCTCCAAAAAGGCCAAAGATAAATAAATCAATGCAATGGCACATTCACTTGAACATCACCCAAAGTTTTCTGTTCCTTCTTCTTCAGGCATTGAGCGAAAGAATACATAAATTTAGAGAAAAGTAAGGGAAGTAATTGAGTCTCCAGCTCCAGTTACCAGAAGCTGATCAGTGGTTAATTTTGGAAAATTAAAATCGGAGAAAAAATAAGACTTAGAAAAATAAGTAGATGCTTCTGTTGTTAGAATAAAGAAGAACACATTAACGTTACTTTTATATACTAATCCACTTGTTATTTTCAAGCAAATCTTCCATAAATTTTCCTCTATTATCAACTAAAGAATGAATAGTGAAGTTTTAATATGTGACCGCTAAATATTAAACCTGATACTCACTTTCAAAAA
This sequence comes from Micronycteris hirsuta, assembly GCA_004026765.1. NCBI lineage: Eukaryota > Metazoa > Chordata > Mammalia > Chiroptera > Phyllostomidae > Micronycteris > Micronycteris hirsuta. The sequence continues at coordinate 44,503 of PVJI01002256.1, read as the reverse complement.
TGAAAATTCTTGAAGAGCATAAGGTTCTAATATATATATATATATATATATATATATATATATATATATATATATATATATATATATATATATTTGTCTTAAGAGGGGAGAGGGTGAGAGAAAAGAGCCTGCTGAGGCTGAAATTTTAATTTTTAGACTAGGATGTTTCCAGAAGCTTCTTAATAGGAATTTTGAATTCATGTTCTTGAGAAAATTTACTACATCCTGCTGGCGTGTAGAAAGAAGCTGCTACCCACTGGATACCGAGAGAGAGGGCACAGGGCCTGCTATGTACAATCGCAAAGCTTGAAATAATCAGTCATTTTGGCATGAAATTCAGCCAGAAATCTGATTTTTATAACCTAAGCATTAAAAGCAAAATCAGTTTCCATGGATTCTATTCTATTCACACGTGAAGAGAGCAGATTTTACAGTTGGATTGTTAATGTTTTGGAAATGTAATGGTGAGTTAACTTGAAAAATATGTAACAATGTTTGTTCTCCAGAAGAGCCAATATTACAACCCAGAGTTATAACGCCTATTTTTAATTAATTTGGTACATTTTGGTTCAGGCATTAACATATGGTCTGTTTTCACGGCCCTGCCATTTCTTTCTTCCTCCTTCCCTCTGCTGCTCCTCCCTCTCCTTCTGTGCCCTTCCTCCTCCTCCTCCTCCTCCTGCTCACTTTTCCTTTAGGCGGTATGATTTGCTTACAGTGAAATTCACTGGTACACGTGGTTCAGTTGATGGATTTTAACACTCACAGATGCCCATGCAGCCAATACCCCAAATAAGGCATAGAATGTTTTCTTCAACTCAGACAGTGTTTTTGCCCCTTTCCAATCCAGAAGCTCCCAATGTCCTGATTCCCATCATTTTAGTACTGTCTTTCCTTTGATTTCATCCAAATAAATAGTATGCACTTTTTGTGTTTGACTTCTTCCTCTTAATGTTTTTGAAATTCATCCATAGCGATGTATTGGTAGTTTGCTCCTTTCCAATGGAAGAATATACCAAAGTGTATGTATCAATGTTCTCATCGAGGGACAAACCATTAGCCTGTTTCTAGTTTTTGACTTCTATGAATAAGGCTGTTACAAGTCTTTTGTGGACGTGGATTTTCACTTCTGGGTAAAAATTACCCTAGAGATGTAGTTACTGGGTCATAGGTACATGTATGCTAAATATTTCCAAAATCTGTCAAACAATTCTTCAAAAGTGTTGAACAATCTAATATTTCTGCCAGTGATAGCTGTAGTTGCTCTAAATCTTCACCAGCATTTGATATTATCATCTTAAAAAAAAAAACACAATTCTAGTGTTTGTAAAATATCTCATTTAAAAAATTTGCATTTCCCTGATGACTAATGGCACTGAATACCTTTTCATGTGTTTATTGGCCGTTTGTGTGTCTTTTATTTATGAAGTGTCTGTTCAAGTATTTTGCCCAATTTTTTATTACATTGTTTAATTTTTTATTACTGGTTTGTGGAAGTACTTTATAGATTTTGAATATCAATTCTTTGCCAGATATGTATAATCCTTTCATATGTAACATCTCATCCAGTCGGGAGCTTGCTTTTTATTTCCTTACCTGTGTCTTTTAAAAAGCTACGATTTCTATTTTTGGTAAAGTCCAATTTATCAATTGTTTCCTTTAAGGTTCATGCTTTTAGTATCCTATATTAAAGGGAATTCCTGCATCTCACCATGGGAATTGTAGCTCTAATGTTTCACGTCTAAGGGAGAAAACACTCCCATGGAACATGGGATGGCAAGCAGGACCTACGTGTGTGACAGCGGAATTTCCTGTGGGTAAATCAGGATGGCATATTTCCTAGAGTTAAAACTTGCTCATGCTAAAACCTCTCTTTCCCTGAATCAAAAGAACTTATGCTAATGCATACCTAGCTTCCTCAGACCAGTGCTGACAATCCTTTTGAGTTCAGCCCAAGCCTATTGTCTTTGTATTTGCATATCTATCCTCTTGATGTGCCATCTTGGGTGTCTACCACCTAATGTAAATCTACAATCCATGCATAGTTAATGAAGACCATTCTGATGTAATGTGCCCGAGAAACGACAATAAAGCCTATCAGGGTATAGCTTGTGGCTTCTCTCAGAATGATTAGAGAGGGATCTCATGGTCCCGGAATTTCTAGTCCAGTGTATTACGTGTAAATTTATTCACGCGCCTGCCATGGCATACGAATCCTGCTGGCCAGAATTCGCGACACTATATAAATTTTCCCTATATTCAGGTTGCAAAATTCTTTTAAAAAAAAGCAGTGTATTAGTTTTGCTTTTAAATTTAGGTGTGTGATCCATTTCCAATGGACTTCTGTGTGTGGCCTGAGGTGATGGTTGTGGTTCATTTCTTTTTCATACGTGTAACTAGTTGTTCCAGCAGCACTGATCGGAAAGATGATCCTTTTCCTACTGATCTGTCTTAATATCTTGGTCACAAATCAATGTAACATATATGTGGGAGCTTCTTTCTGGACTTCCCATTTGACTTTACTGATTTTAGATCTGATCTATCTGTAAGACATTAATACCAGAGTTTCTTGATTACTGTTGCTTTATAGTATGTTAGGAAATCAGGTGCTAGAAATCCTTCCTTACCATATTTTAACTTTAAATATTGAAATATTATCAGATTACAAAAATTGTAAAAACAGTATAAAGAATGCACCTCAATTTTCCAAATGTTAAAATCTTACGTAACCCCAGTATAATACCAAATTGAAAAAAAATTAATGTTGATACAATGCTGTTACCTAATATACAAATCTTATGCAACTTTTATCATGCCTTTGCTCATATCGTATCCCTTCAGCCTGTAGAAATTCTCCTAGAAGTCCTTGTAATGTGGGTCATTTGAAAGTAAAACTAGTTTTTTTTTCCTGTCCAGAAATGTTATTATTTTGCCTTAATATTTTACGACAGAATTGTAGGTTGACAAGAATTTCTTTTGACTACTGGCATCCTTGTTTTAAGTGACAAATTAGGTATTTTTACATAGCCTTTTCCTTGTATATAATCTTTTTTGTCTGGTTACTTTTAATCTTTGGTTTTTAAAAGTGTGATTATATGTTGTTCTGTTTTCTTTTAGTTTATCCTGCTTGAGTTTCAATGAGCTTCTTTAATCAGTAGGTTGAGGTCATTCAACATGTTTTGAAAATTTTCAGCCAATAGCTTTTCAAATATGTCTCCTGACCTATTCTCTCTCTCCTTCTGGGAATCCCACTACACATGTTTTAGGTTACTCAGTATTGTTCTGTAGATCTATGATACTCTGTTCAAGCTACTTTTCTTTGTATTTTAATTTGGACTATTTACATGTTCCAGGTGTACTTTTATTTTCTTTTGTGTCAGTTCACTGTTAGTACCATCAAATGGATTATTAATTTCTAATATTGTATTTTGCATTTCCAGCTTAATTAGTCCCTTTTAATTTTTTTGTATTTTTTCATCTCTCTGTTGAGATTTCATGTCTTTACACATGTAGACTACTTTTTCATAAGATCTTTTAACACATTTACCACAGTCATTTTTAACTCTTTGCAGGATAATTCCAACATTTAGAGAATACAAAAGCTGTCTCTATTGATGTTTTTCTTTCCTCTCTTCATAATAAATTTTTTTTGCTAAAGTGTCCCATATTGTCATGATTATATGTGAGCAATTTTGCATAGGAGAATATTAGAAGGCTGACAAAAGCATTATTTATTTCTGGAAGAGTGCATTCTCTTTATCTACCGGGTTGCTATTGGAGGCAGGATTAAATTAATTTGATCTTTTTTTTAATGTCAGCAGAGAAATTGAGATCTTAGCATAGGTGAGTTTTTACATGTTTCTTAGTGTTGGATTCCAGCTGCCAGCTTTTGGGCTTACTGGGGCATTCTCTTTGCTCTCCATTTCCATCCAAGCTTTTCATACTTCAGTAACCATCTCTCAACTCTTACGTTCCATCCAGTCCTCAGCAGCTGCTGCCCTGAACTTGGGAAAGACCCCACTCACTAACAGGGTTAGTCTCTCAGTTTTCTTCCATGTTTTCAGTTGTGTTTACAGGTAGATGCAGGCTCATCACAGAGTTCTAATTTGCCTCCTCAGTTCCACTTGAAGTTGTTGGCAGTTGGCTGCTTTCTCCTTACACTTGCCCATAGTGGATTCTTCTGCCTGTTGCTACTCCACCACGGATGAAAGAAGTCAGAGTTTCCCTGTCTCCTAGAAAGCCTTGTCACTTTATTTTGTTTAATTAGTTTTCTCTGTGTCCTTAGTTACCCAGTGAATTAAAAAACAAAAACATTGACTTCTAACTTGCCCAGTCTTTTCTTGTTGTTAGGGTGGGAATGGGAATAACTATCTCCTGTGATTTTTGTGCCATACCCAGAAGCAGAAGTTGAGTATTCTGCCATTCTTGCCCATAATTTCTGTTGTTTGTCTAAGTTTTTATTTATTGATTATAAAATTACACTCCTTTTCATTCCTGATTTTATATAAAGATCTGTACAAGGCTCTGATATCCTCAGAGTTTCAGTATTGTGAGATAAAAGGATCCTATCCTCTATTCTCCCTTCTCCTTGGATATGGCAAAGTGTCCTTGTTGGAGTGCTCAAAACCAACCAGACACCACTGACTAGATAGTCATTGGCAGTGAAGTCACTTGAAACCAATCCCAGGATTGATTTCCTTTCTGGGACTCTCTTGGAACCAGAGCTCTTGTGGACATTGGGGCAATTGACCAAACTTCAGAGGTACTTCATTCTATTGACAATTCTTGAACCTGCCATTCACCAGCAGTTAAGGTTTAGTTATACTTTCATTAAACAAACAAACAAACAAACAACCGAAAATGACATACTGGTCTAGTCTCTGCAAATGAAGTAAGAACACCTAAACTCTTGAGAATCCAGGTTGGCTGATGGCAGTGAATGTAGAGGTCTAGCAGAAGCTGCTTGCTTGGTTCACTGGTTTGAGGAAGCTCAACACTTGGAAATTATCTCTACAGATCTTTAAAGATCATAGATGTTAGAATGGTCCCGTAGAATCCCCATGGAGTCTCTGCTGCTCATAGAACTACAAACTGTGCATGACCAGGATGCATAGCTTTCCGGGGCATGCATCTGTAGTCCTCCAAGGGGTCTGTTTTCCACATGCTTCAAAAAAAGATTTAAGCTGGGATTTAATTTCAGCTTGTCTTAGATGGCATGGGAGATAAATCAAACAAAACCTTAAACAGACATTCAAAGTGCCTTCACCAGAGTCCTCTTAGATAAAGAATTACTCACTAGCAACAAGGGGTTTATAATTTCTTCTAAGCATAATAGCAGGTCTCTGCCAAACTACATTTGTTGAGTAGTTCCTCTATGGCCAGTACAATAGTGTGATCTCTGAAGTAGAAGAATATAAGGAACATAATAGAATATAAGGGGATTCATACTCGATATTAGGAAACTAACATCCATAACTAACCAAAATTTATTAGGCATTATTTGAAAATTGCCCAACACACATTCAACTCTAAAGTGTTGAATGAGCTCCAATGAGGAAGTAGATAGAAAAGTGCTGGGAGGAAAAGAAGCGAGGCGCCTTGAGGAGACTTTGCAAAGAAAATGGGGCTACAATAGAGTTCTGAAACATGAGTAGTAGGTTTAAATAAAGAGACAACTTTGTGGTATAGTCATGTCAAAAATTTGGAACTAGTTTAGCATTTGATATAATTTCACTTATCTTCTTGTCATTCCCTGCACTTAGAGCAGGAGTCCCCAACCTCTGGGCATGGCCTGGCACTGGTCCAGGCCTGTTAGGAACCACGCTGCACAGCAGGAGGTGAGCTTGAATGTCCTGTGCTTGAATCATCCTGAAACTATCCCCCCCACCGGTCTGTGGAAAAATTGTCTTCCACAAAACAGTCTTTGCTAACTCTGGTACCAAAAAGTTTGGGGACCGCTGACGTACAGAATGTCAAGAGGCCCTAAGTATTAGAGAAATGAACTCTTTGGTAAGAAGTTTCATGGTTCACATCATTACAACATTGCAAGATTATAGAGGGAACCTAATGATAAGGTCTAAATATGAAATAGTGGCATTTGCCTGTAGAAGCGATCATCTTCAAACAAATGTATGCACTTCCTCCATTGGCACAGCTTATGTTAAAAATAACCGTATGGAAACAAATCCTAGGAACACTCTTCAAAGTCTAATTGAGATTACATGAAGTCTTCTTTGTCCAGAGTAGTGGTTATCAATTAGAGGTTCGTATCAGAAACTCTTGAGAGATTTAAATATGCAGATCTACTCTATTTGAATGTCGGTGGGCTCAGGAAAGATAGATAGATGATAGATAGATAGATAATTTCAATATATACTTCTGGTTATGAATAATTTTCTATAGCAATTGTTCACTTTAGCATGTATCAGCATTACCTGGGAGGCTTGTTAAGTAGGGATTGCTGGGCTGCACTATCCAGAATTTCTGATTCAGCAGGCACAAGACTGGCACAAGAATTTGCATTTCAAGTCAATGCCCAGGTGATGCTGATGCAATGCAGTTGGTCTGAAAGCCACACTTCTTAGAAGTTGGAAACCATTTGATGCTATCAGAGCCCATAGGAGTTATATAAACATATGGCTTCTATATATGGGTGACAAGTTCCCTGAAGGGAGGAGGGGGAGCTGGATTTGGAACATGAGACTTTAGGTGGCTATTTTCTCCACGGAAGCCTTTCCACACAAGGGAGGGTCAAGAACCCTCACGGTCTCTGCTGGTTACATGGGTGGGTAACAGAGATTAGTCTGGCTTTCAAGTGTTTTTAATCTCTAAAATGACACATTCCTCCCTATTGCCTCTTTGGTGAGAAGAGTTACTGAAGGTAGCTCCTGTAGAGAGGTTCCTGAAATGGTGTAACCTTTGCCAGAGTCGCTGGGAGGGGTCTGCAGCCTCCATAACGGGCTGATCAGAAGAGAAGCACACACACGGGGAGGCAGGTGGACTAGCATTGGGGTGGTGGGATCCCAGCAGAAAGCAGTAGCTTACCACTGGCCTTGTTAGAAGGGCTGGCTCATGGCCATAATAAACACCAGATCACCTCTTTGTGTGTTTTAGTGTTCTTTTTAAATTCCCCACAGATAATGTTCCTTTTTATTATCTGTACCCAGGGCGGGCATCTCCAAACACTCCGGCCTTGGTATGCCACTGCTTGGAGGCACAAAGTTCTTTTTTTTGTAAGTTAGTTATCCACTTTACTATGGCCATGGAACATGATTCTTCAAAGTATGTGATAGAAATAGACTTTCCAGTGAGGGGATTTCCACAAAGTTCCTAGAGATCAAAGATGTCTAACTCCAGGACATTGAACATTCTGTCAGTTCTTCTACAAGGCAGGCTATTCCATAGAAACAAAAGTAGCCTCGTTTTCTCAAGACAATAAGAAGAAAAGAAAACAAAAAATGAAATTCAAGCTAACGTTGTCTTTTTAAGTTTGAGAGCCTCTTGCCTCCATGCTGCCACGTGCCCCCGGACTTATCCAGGTCCAGATAGATCCCACTCTCCAGGGCTGTGCTCTACGCTGCTGGCAGGAGCCATGGCAGGTAGGCGAAGACTTAAGGAGAGAGCATGAGAGCATCCTGTATTGGTCTCTGGCCAGCGGGCACTGGACTGAGCAAGGACCAGCCAGATGCAGGATCTTTAAGGTGGATCTGAAATAAATTAGGTGTCAGGAATTTCCTAGGAGACCAACCCAATTGCCTGAACAGCCACATCTTTACTAATATGAGATTAAAATTTGCACGTCTGAGCAAACCTGGAGACAACAGCAGACACCAGAGCAGTGGGAAGTGTTGGTAATCTGTCTGGCACCCAACAGCCGAGGGCTCATAATAAGCCTGGTAGGGTCCAGCCTTCAATAGCGCCTGTGCTTTGGTTCTTGTTTATGGCAAATGAGGATTGCAGTCCCTGGAGGTCAACACTTAGAACCTGTACCACTTAGAGAACTAATGTGTAACAAATCACTCCAAAATTTAGTGGCTTCACACAGCCACCATTTATTTAGTTTATAATTTAGGCTACATTCAGCTGGGCAATTTTGGTTTCATCTTGGCTTCCTTGTGGGTCTGCCCTCAGCTGCAGGTCAGCCAGGCAGCGATGTGTCTGGGGTTGGTTGACTGTTGGCAAGGGCAAGATGATAGGACAGAACCAACAGCAGCCCAACCCACGCTTATTCCTGGTGGCCTCGGCAAAAACAAACAAAACAAACCCGCCAGTGATGGTGCTAGTGCTAAAAGAAATAAACACTAAGCATTCAAGTGAAGGATCTTCTTTATTCTGTACTTTTATTCAATTAAATTAGGCATACATTTATTAAATAAGTTCTATAAGCAAGGTACTATGTTAGGCACTCTGCAGAGAAGACCAGTTAAAAAAGATAAGATATTCTTTCTAATACTTAGGAGCTCATGCTGTAGTTGGAGACACAAACATACAGACAGATAGTTATTAAAGAATGTCTTCAAAATCACCAGCATTGTGATGTTCTACAGTAAGGAATGTGATAAAGGTAGAGCGTAGATAAAGCTGCCTACAGCGTGTGTAAGATTGCGTGATTGTGGCTATAAAGACCAGAGAAGAGCGGTGGCGGAGTGTAGTGCACCAGGTAGGATGAGCTGTACTGAGGAAGGAGGAAAGAGGAAGCCTGGGGTAAGTGTCTCTCTGGTGAGTGCGAGACGTTGGAAGCAGGCAGGTAGATGCACATATGATTGAGCAGGTTGGAGGGGCACAGAGAAATCAGGTGAGCTCAGGTTCCTGATCAGTTGGATGAGTTTACCAATCACCACCTACTTGGTGGCGAAATGAACTCAGTAGGTTGCAGGAGAAGAAGCAGTAAAACTGAGCAACAACTCCTATGGAGGGAGAGAAACAGCCACCGAGGGGAACTGGTAGCTGAAAACCAAGATCCTTACTAGAAGCAGTTAATAGAGTTCCGGGATTAAGTCATGGAACTGCGATCCCTTTTACAGATGACGGTCATGCATGTGTTTTGTGCTGGTTTCCTGTCCAAGGAAGACTTTGGTGTCACCACCTCTCATTGCCTTTTCCTCCCAAATCAGCCACTGGAATGGTACCAAAAAATGAATATTTTTGTACTTTTCATGCCTTTAACAGTTATCAATGGGTTGATTTCATATATCTCAGGTCTCTGGTGCTCATGTCATGAGAAATCTGTAAAGATGTTAAAAATATATCAATTCTAGTCCTGTTCTTGACATTCTGCAGTTCTGTGCCAGTGTCGTGAAGTTCAGTAACTCGAACGTGTCACAGAGTGCAACTCTGGGCACACCGAGCTTTCACAACGTCACCTTTCCCGTCTTCGGCCGTGACGGAGTGTGCACAGTCCGAACAGCACGGCCGTGGGAGGGGGCCCTCATGAGCCCGTAGGTGCAGCAACGCAGTGTGGTAAGGAGGGACGTCTCTGGATTCAGACTGCCCTGTTCAAACCATGGCTCTCTGCCTTTCTAGGAGTCATATAATCGAGGATAAGGTATTTGGTTTGGCAGCGCCTCAGTTTTTTCAACTCTGCAACAAGAAAAGCAATAATACATGGTTCTATGGTTTGCTGTGAGAACTGAGATAGCGCATGTAAAGTACTTCGACCCTGAGCATGGCAAGAACGAAATACATGTCTGCGATGAGTAGTAATAGTAGGGTGTCAGTTCTTCCACTGCCTCCCAGCATGCCCTGAGCCATGTTTTACCAGCAAAATGTATCAAACACTGAGTAGCCTGCACTCTGACAAGTTTCAGGGATCCGCAGGATGCAGTTTCCGTTTTTGAGGCTTCATTAGGAGTAAACACATAGATAAATGAAGCTAATGTCAGACAGAAGTGCCACATGCGGTAAAGAGTTTAGACAAAGTGCTGAGGCAGCACAGGAGATAGGAAGAGCAGATCTGGCAAGGCTAAGTGTGTGGCATTGGAGCTGAAGGATGTTTAGAATCAGGCAAGCTATGATGAGTAGGGATCGAGATGGGGACAGGAAGAGAAAAGTCATGTTAAAGCTTCTAATTTAAAATGAGGAAATTGGTCCATATAATTTTCAGTTGCACAAGAGCTCTACAATTCAATTCTATAAAGCCATGGTTTCATTCCTTGATGAATGTATGAGAATTCTGTAAATGAGTTGTTGCTTCTAAAAATTTTAGCTGCTGGGTATGAAGTTTACCCTGTACTCACAGCAAAACAGATTACTAGTAGAAACTTGAATTAGAAAAATGCTGACACATCTGAAAAAATAATTTGTACCCAAAGGCTTGGAAAAAAAAATTCTACCCAGTAACTCCACAGTTACTAAATGAGGCCTAATCGCACTTTCGTTTTTCACGTTGGCGTTTCAAGTTTGTTCTGACCAAGCTCACCAGCCAAGAGGGCTTTTTTTTAGTAGAACGGTGCGATGGTGTTTCCTCCAATGTCTCAGCAGCAACCAGTGCTTTGAAATCACGTAGATGCCATAAGTGTCAGTGTCTTATAAGTTAAGTGTCTGGTTTGCCAATTTCATTGTCTCTGAGGATAACCTGGGGAATTTGAGACAGAAATGAGGATTCTCTGAGCACTGCCTTTGAAGATTTCGATCCAATAGGTTTGTGGCAGAGCCCAGAAATCTGCATTTTTAGCAAGGATCTGATGTGGGTGGTCTCCCAGGAACACTTAATGAAAGAAACAGTGAGTTGAGAAAAGGGTTGAGGGAGTTGTCCAGTCACACAGCAGAGCCATCACACCAGAATGTGTGTTCTAGAAGCGGTACCACTTCTTAGTGCCGAAGGTAGGGCTGAGAACTGAATCTTTTTGAGAAGGTGGACCTAGAAGACAACAAATTTTAGGCTACTAGACAAAAGCTTAGGAGTCAGAACTGGTCTAGTGCAAAGTCTTAGAGTTCATGTTTGGTCTCAGTTGCCCCAGCCTTCTTCCTTACCCCTTCTCCTCTGTCTGCCCGCCCCGACCCCCGATGCTGTGTCACATCATTCCCTGTCCCTCCCTGGAAACCTGTCCTCTGCTTCTTCAACTCAAGAGCATCCTGTTTTGTAGGATGCTTCTCTCTGAAGGCAACTGACTTCTTAGACTGAGTAAGAGGCGCAAAATAAAAGAAAGACTTCCAAAAGAATCCCAGAAATAAGTTAGGATAAAACATTTGGAAGCCATCCAGCCCCCAAGTCACAGTGTCTCTTGTGGTCAGTAGTAATGAGAGAAAACCGAGTCTAGAAGAAAAATTCTCATCCAAATCTAGTTTTAGACTTCTCATAGGGATTCAGGACGGCATATGCATGCCACTGGCCAAGAATGCACATCGGATGCTGTGCTGAACACAGAGGCACTTTGCTAAGGGAAGGAAGTATGGGCTGTAGGGTGATCCCCGGTTGTGGAGCGAGTGCTAAGCCTACACATGATAAGCTACTCTGGAGAAAACAGATGATGAGAATGACTTTTGTTTCAGAAGCATCCCTTTTAATGATAACTCAATTAATTTTAATGGTAGTGCCTGCCAAGTGCCTTATAAAATAGCTTAAGGAGCCTTATAAAACATGCAGTGTTTAACAGATAATTTAGAATAGCAAGAAGTTTCAAAGCAATGTGCAGTGTTAAGCTGGGGTGTGGAGAGAAGGTAGTCTGCATTTTTCACAGAGTTTTTGCTGAAGGACCTATAGGAGCAGAGGTGTCTGTTTCTTTACCCAGGCTGGGGTAAAATCTTCTTGTGGGGCTCATGTGGGGTCTGCCAAGGGTTAAGAGGAATAGAAAGAGAAAGAAAAGCAGGCAGAAAAGAACAAAACAAACAAGCCAGCAAAATATAACCAGTGACATTGAAATTAAGAACACACTGACAGTAACCAGAGGGGATGCGGGAGGGCATAATGGGAGGAAAAGGGGAAGGGTTTTCAGGAACATGTATAAAGGACACATGGACAAAACCAAAGAGGGGCAGAATCAAGGGTGGGAGGTGGGGATGGCTGGGGTGGGGGAGTGGTGAGGGGAAAATGGAGACGACTTGAACAATTAAAAAATAAAAAAAAAGGACCACTAGAGGGCAGACTGGAGTTTGGGCATGATGTCGACTGCACCCCCCTCCCCTCCCCAACAGAGGGAGAAAACCTCTGAGACAGACCCATTTCAGTGTGTGCAGCTGTTCCGAGTCACCTCTCTGTCTTTGGTGTCTTTGAGCCGTGCAGCACTTCCCAGGAGCAGGGAGTTTTAATGTGCTGCCGACAGGTGAGGTATCCTTGCCTTCAAAAACTCCCTCTTCACAATGTCCAGGTAGAGCCCAACCGGAAGAGAGAGAAAAACGCTTAGATTGAGTATTTGAGACCCCGCTTCACACTTGTGTGAAGCAATGACTTGAATGCAAAGATGTGAGATGAAAAGACGATTTCTACTGAAAACTCACTGTTACAGAAGTATTTTGGTTACATATTTGAAGAGAGAAGAATCACTTGAAATGGTCCTGTTGGTGGGCAGAATGTGGGTCCCAGTTTCTGAGGCTGTAGGTTTTCGTGCTGTGATGTCCAGAGCCCTCACGACCCCCCAGGGCTCTGTCTGCTTCCCCAGCCAGAGCGCCTTGCACAGAGCAGCACATGCCCGGTGGGCTGCTTGGTGGTGGGAGCCCCCCCTGAAGATGGAGGATACCTCGGGCTCCTTCCTCCAGGCCCCACGGGGGTGGGGGCGGCTTGAGAGTAAAACTCTGGAGGAGGTAGCAACGCACACCCATCTCTAGACAAATCGACTTTCCTTTACACATCTGCTGTCCCCTTGCTCTCCTGTGTCACCTCTGACTTTCCACATGTTCCCCAGTCTTAAAAATCAATCTGAAACGTTTTAGATATTTTTATCACTGTCTTTCATTATCTAAAAATCTGACAGCCCCTGTAGCTGGTACCCCACAATGAACAATTATATTGTCTACGGTTATATATGATTCTCTGGTGGTTCCAGATGTGAAATCTTCTTTCCTTAATGACACTCTGTCTCCAGTAAATCAGCATCTGCTTTGCTGGAGTTAGTCTGAGCCAGATGCATGGCTCTCAATAATTTGCTTTTTGTTTTTTATCTCTCATCCAGGGTCTGGGGCTTGTCAGCCCAATCAATCAGGAGACAGAGAGCAACAGGCTCTAGTGAATATAGCACTGAATGAGCAGAAGGGGTGATGATGGTCTGATGTTTACTATTGAACTTGATGGGGACCTTTGGAGGGACTGCCAAACCTTACACGCTCCAGCGTCCTCTTCTTTAAACTCAGAATGTAACTTGCTCTGCATGCTCATTTTTGTTTGTTTCTTTGTTTGTTTGTTTTTTGTTTTTAGAAGTTAAAGGTATTTCCAGAGAAGCAAATCATTAGATTAATGGGAAGTGTCATTATCCCAAAGTGGCAACACAGAGAAAGGGAAGCTGAGAAGGTCTGACAACACCCTATCTGGAGTGCTGTTAAAGAAACAGGATTTTGTATCTGGAAAGGGTCGCAGGTATCTATGGGCAATATAAAATTGTTAACTCTGGGGCACTAGCGACTAAGGATTTTCAGATAAGGGAGGGCACTGAAAAAAGATGTCTAAAAATCCTGACAAGGGGCTTGGGGGCACCAGGAAGGAACACCTTCATGACAGAGGCTGCTCTCCTCTGGACCACAGGGCTCAGCTGGTTCCGTTCTCTCCCCCTGGCTGATGGACAGCTTCCTCTGGGGACTTGGTCCTTTGTTGATGGTTGAGAAGGGTCTCTAGTGTAAAAGGGTAAAGAATTCACTCATGTCACCTGCTTTCTTCAAGGCTCTACTCTTTCTGGATAGCATGGTTAAAACCATTAAAATGTAAACCACAAAGCCAGAGCGCTCCCAGAGCCTCCTGCTGCCAAGCAGAAATGGCCCAGACACCTGCTACTGCACGGGAACACTCACGCCACAGGGAACACACCGGAGGGAAATATATCCACTGTGGGTTCTCACTGTCGGGATGCCAAAGGCTCAGACCTGCCTCAGGGTTATGTTTCTGAAAAGGTTCTGTCACTGAGGCAGCCGGTGTATGAGTGGAAAGCAGTGGGAATCACCATGTTTAGGCCTGAGGATCTTCCCCAAGGAAATTTAGGCCCGGGGCCACAGTGGATGATGTGTGGAGGGGTGCAGGGGTAAGTGACCCTGGGGTTCCCTTAGATAAAGTTCAAGTGAAAGCCTCCTCGAAGAACAGGTGTGAGGGTGAAACATTAGTCTGGCAGGCATGGTATGGACTCCTTGGCATGCATTCTAGTGGTTTTCTCTGCTGCGTATGACACGAGGCTAGGGGGGCTTGCTGATTGCCTGCATAGGCATATGCTACGAAGGCACAAGTGATGGGTGAGAAGAGCCCTCATCTCTGCAAGGAGTTGCTAGTTGAATCTGAGCTCACATTGTTGGTTGCCAACTCCCATGGTTGATACTTGAAATGCAGCGTCCTTCTGATGCTTCTCAAATGCTCTGTTGGATAAAGAACTGACGCTGTGCTTTGTACCTATGATGCTGAAATTTCAATCGTAGGCACCCTGATCACAGTGAAAAGGCTAGAAAGAGGAGACAGATCTCTTCTCGGTGAGAATTGCAAATCCATGTGGTAGGTCCAACGATTATATTTGTTTTTCAGATGAGAACACTGAAGCACAGAAATAAAGATGTGCCAAAGTCCTATGATGTCACCTCTTTTCAGAATTACCCTTTTCTTCTCACTAAGTAAGGCAGCTGCTATTTATTGAATCAATGCAGAAATCTTGAATTTATTTGCTTTTGATCTCTATTTTTGCTAATGATGGGTCTAATTGTTCATCTTTGTAAGTGTTTTTCTTTTCCTCTCTGGTTATCCCTGAAATTCTCTGCTTGTCTTTGGGGTTTTGCAGTTTTGTGGAAACGTATCCAGGTGTGGAGTTTTGAACGTATGCTCACACAGTTGGGATGCAGTTTTAATCAAACGAGTCACATCTTTCACCAATTCTGGAAAATCCTAAGACATTATCATTTCAGATATGGGCTTTTCAACATGTTCTCTAACCTCCTGGTAGAACATTTATTAGACATAAGTTGGATGTCTCCTTCTATCATCCATATGCCTTGAACTTTATTTCATTTTTTCCATATTTTAATCAGTGTGGGAAACTACTTCTAGTTCCCCAGTTTAGTCTTCAGGAATGTCTATCCACTGCATGTTGAATTTCTCTGAGAACAATTGCGTATATGTTGTGTGCATAATTCCTACACATTACATTTAAGTTTTATTTTCAAAGCTGCTAGTTCTTTTCCATAGTCTCCTATAAAATATAGTCTTCCTTTAAATTTTCCTTTTCTTTCTCTTTTTCTTTCTTTCTTTCTTTCTTTCTTTCTTTCTTTCTTTCTTTCTTGCTTTCTTGCTTTCTTTCTTTCTTTCCTTCTTTCCTTCCTTCCTTCCTTCCTTCCTTCCTTCTCTTTCTTTCTTTCTTTCTTTTTTCCTTCCTTCCTTCCTTCCTTTCTGTCTCCATACTCATTTTGAACATACTATTTATAGAGTTCTAATTTTTCTACTATCTCAAATTCTTTGGGATTGAATATTCCTGTTTGTCAATATTTCCCTTAGGGAGAATCATTTCCTCTGTGGTTTTTCTTTGACTTATAAGCTTATGTTCATAAGCATTGTTTTATTTCTGGGGTGTCTGGTCCCATTAAACCCTTGGTTATAGACATATTGCTATGAAGTATTTTTATGTTTTTAAAAAAATTTCCAGCAGTCGGGTATCTTTATAGGTCTAGAACCATTTTTAATTCATCTTTTACTCTGGAGATATGAATTTCACAGTAGTAGAGAAAATGTAGGTTTTAAAACTTGGCTTAATGCAGGCTGTGTGACCTAACAAAAACGTTGGTTTTTGGTCAAAGATCTTGGGACAAATACCATATGATTTCACCTTTAACTGCAACATAATCAACAAAAGAAAAAAGCAAGAAAAACATAACCAGAGACATTGAAATTAAGAACAATCTAACAATAGCCAGAGGGGAGGGGGAGGGGACTGTGGGGAGAAGGGTTTACAGGAACCACTATAGAGGACACATGGACAGAACCAAGGGGGAGGGTGGAGGCTGGGGAGGGAGGTGGGTTTGGAAAAAAGATCTTGTAAAATTATTTTTTGATTCACATGTTTTTCCCATCATCTATGTGCTCCCACGCTGCTCATGACACAGGTTTTCTTTTACGAGGTCCAGGCTAGCAGGCGTGCTCCTTTCGTTCTCACTGGCCTGAAGCTTCTCGGTTCCCGCGTCCCACATCACACATGTGAAGTATCACCTAGTCTCTCCTTCCATTGATTCCAAAGTCCAGCCCTGTAGCTTCTACATCCAACAGGCCAGTATACCACACTATATTCCTTGGTTCATTGAGGTTTTGGACATCCTAAAGTTTATCATTCCTTTTCCTTTGAGGTCAAGAATAAGTCACTACAAAATGTGTATAATCAAACCAGCACTTTAAGAGCTGGGTGGAGGACAACTCCTTTTGTTGCCTGAGTCCATCATGATCCTAGAATGTCATGTCCTAGAAGGTCAGCTGACAGTTTAAAAACAATCATTTTATTTAAAAACGATATTTAGGGTGAGAGACTTTTGGTTCCTAGATGAATTGCTGTTAAGGTAACTCGCTGCAGGATAAATGAAGACTGCCAATAAACCTATTGCTAACCCTAGAAGGAGTTTCTACTGTTAGGTTGACGGCACTAAGTGGAAGAGTGTGTGTAAGAGACGGTCCATTTTCCAAGCTCAGGAGAAATACGCCCATTCCAGTCTAGTTTGAAAATCCCTTCTTACCGCATGCATTTTCTGTCCTCCTGGTGAGAAGCACAAGCCCCCCGGTAACCAGAAATCTCTCTCCTCTCTCTCCACTACATAATAGCTATTTTTTTTTTTTTAGATAACTAGAAAGCTATTCTCTCTTACTTCCCACTTCTGACCTACACCTGTATTGCTTCTCTTTAAGCATTTAATAAATGGCTAAAATCAACATACATCTGCATGAAGTATATGAGGAAGGGAAGGGTTTATGTTGGCATGATGTACTTTGGGAGCCATGGACCTTCAAGAAAAGCACTATATGCAGGGTTGAGTCAGGGAAAACCATTGATATCAGCACATTTTGGGGACTTGAGTTGCTATATATTGAATCAATATTTAATCAATGTGTAGCATAATATATACCAAAGCCATGGAGGTTAGAAAAATCTTGAGATATCTACATAAAGCTATTTTCCAGTTGTACATCCAGCAATCCACTAGAAAGGGGAACTTCCTGTCTCATGACTTCCAGCAAATGCTACATCTAAGGACACAGTTCCTCACCCAAGGACAAGGACACAGAAAAAGATGACCATGGAGCTTTTGACAATGTATTGCACAGCCCAGGAAGCGATGATCATCAGCCTGAAGATCAGGAAGTGCTTACTTCCAAAGATCATCTATTAGAGCAAACGAAGGAAAATAGTTTAAACGGTTTAAATAAATTAAATGCATCAACACCTGGCATTCTTCCTTCTGTGTTTGAAGATGATAAAAAGGGTAACATATGGATAGCAAATGACAAGAAATTCGATTAAAACAAAATGGCGGGAGAGCAAGAAATGATTATGGGAAAATTTAAGGGATAACGGCCGAATGAAAATTCACGCAGAGGCAGGAAAGAAAATAATGGATACTATGGAAACATATAATAAAGTTGAGTATGTAGATGAAAACTGACGAATAGACGAGAACGTTACGAACTGGCAGCTTTAGAAATGGAAGCTCCCAACCTGTCAGCACGTCCCTCCCTTGCTTAGCCCCCCTTTGATGCGCGCTGGTCAAGTTTTAACTTGTATCGTTTAGTTTGTAGAAATCTTCCATGTTAGCCATATCAGTATTTGATGTTTTACATTTTAGTGATATTATATAGTATTTTAATAATTTTACTTTTAATTATGGTTGATTTATTGAAGAAAAAAATGATTGTTGTATATTGATTTTGTATAGAGAGTTTTTGTTAAGCTCACTTAGCACTCCTAACACAGTCAAATCATCTGTGAATTATGATTTGTTTCTTCCTTTTTGATCTTCTGCCTTGCATTTCTCTTTTTTGCTTACCTATCCTGGTTAGAACCGCTAGTACAATGTGGAATAGAATGTGGGAGAGAGTAAATTCTTATTTTGTTTCTGATTTTCTTGCAAGAAATTCAGATTTTTTATGTATAGATTCTTATGTATATATTTTACTTTTATTAAGATTTACAAGTTCTTTTCTTTCCCTAGGTTGCTGAGAGACTTTATTTTTATAATGAGTAGATTCTGAATTTTGTCAAATACTTTTGTCTGTGCCACATGAGACCATAAAATTATCTTTACTCTTAATTTGCTAATTCTGTGAAAGGGGTGTTCATGGGGTAGATGAGAGGAGGCTGGAGCTGCAATTCTTTTTTTTTTTTTTTAAACATTTTATTTATTTATTTTTTAAAGAGGGAAAGGGAGGGAGAAAGAGGGAGAGAAACATCAGTGTGTGATTGCTCCTTGCGCTCCCCCTACTATAGACCTGGCCAGCAACACAGGCATGTGCCCTGACTGGGAATTGAACCGGCAACCCTTTGATTCATAGGCTGACACTTAACCACTGAGCCACACCAGCCAGGGCTAGGACTGCAATTCTTGATTACCACAGGGGTAATTAAGGGTTGCTGTTTCCTTTACTATATGTTCAGCCCATCCCTGTATTGAAGGTGATATTTAAAGAATTATTTCAGTAAAAGTGTTAAAATGATATTTTACTATTATCAAAAATATGAGTAACCTTGCATTAAAACATGGAATAATGGAAATGTAGTTTGACTTAAAATAAGAATAGCTGCTAAGAGGAAAACATAATACTTGAAGTATTGAGAGAGCTAATGTGACAGAACAATAGTTCCCATAACAAAGGACTGAGGATCAGCTGGCTCCTGGTTGCAGTAGGCGCCCAGGTGGTTGATTTCTCTCTGACTCCCGCCCTCCACTTCAGGACGGACGTGAAGTCAGGAGGCCTGGGTATTATTCCTACCTCTAACTTCAGCTGTAGCTTTGACCCTTTCTGAGGTTCTTGAGTCATTTCTTTCCACTTTATCTTGCTGTTATCTACTTGGTATCATGTAGATAATGTATACCTCTGTTATTCTGCATCTGAAAATTCTGTCCCAGTCTCAGCACACATTTTCCATTTAATATCTTTCTCTGTGATTTTCCATTAGGTCACGCTCATCTCATCCAGCTTTTAAATGTCTCAAGAAGGCATTTGGGATCCATATATTAATAAATAGACACAGTTGCTTTTAGTTTGCTGGAGAACAGAACACCCTGGGAATATTACAGCCATTCATTTGCAAACGATTTAAGAAATACTTCATCATGCTTTATTGTGTTTCATGTGATATAAACACACCTCTCAATTGAATTATACTCTATATTCAAGTGGGAGGTTAAATTGCACTGCAGACAGAAAGAGAAAAAGAACAGTGATTTTCAAAAGAGTTGGGGAAGAGGAAGGGAATTTATGTCATTAGTAAGAATGTGTAGGCATAAAAGCCCTAAGCCAAATCCTTTAACTCTGTAGCTCATACATGGTATTTGCAAGCTGAAAAAACACTTTTCCCTTACACTAGTAATGGGGTAGGCTCCCTTGCTTCCTGGTTAGCAACATCAACTCATAGGAGTGGATTTAACAATTTTTGGTTTGTGGTAGTTATTATTTGGAATAGAAATAACTCTTTAGAATTCCTAAAAGACAATGAGATAAAATTTTTAAAATTAAATGTATTTCAGTGACATTGGTTAATGGGATCATACAGGTTTCAAGTGTACACATCTGTGATACGTGATCTATATATTGCATTCAGTGCCCTTTACCTGAAGTCAAATCATCTTCCTTCACCGTATAGTTGGTCCCCTTTACCCTTCGCTACTACTTCCGTCCCTCTGGTAACCACCGTACTGTTGTCTACATCTATGAGTTTCAGTTTTATATCGCACATGTGAGTGAATTCATATGACTCATAGCTTTTTCTGACTGATTTATTTTGCTTAGCTTTATATTCTTGTGGTCCATCCATGTTGTCACAAATGAGAGGATCACACAGAAGATAAAGGATGGTTTCTCAGGAACAAGAAGAGAACACTGTTGACCCATTCCGTTAAGATGGGAAGGTGGTGGTACTGGTTATAACATTACTCAGTTATAAAAGAAATAAACTATTGGTATGCCCAGCAACCTGGATGACTCCAAAAGTAATTATGTTGAGGGAAAGAAGTCATACAGAAGCAAATATATACTGTGAGTTCTGTCCACATAAAATGCTAGAAAACATAAGCAATTCTACCATGACATAAAGCAGAACCAGGGTGCCTGGAGGTGAGGGGGGTAGATTGTAGAAAGGGCGTGAGGGAAGGATGACAAAGGGACAGGAGGGAGCTTTTCACTGGATGACGACTTCACAGGGGAGCACACATGTCAAAGTGTATCAGAATATACAGTAGAACTCTGGGAAGTTTTCTCACATTAATTATTCCTCAAACACTTGTTTTAAAATGTGGGCAACATTAAAAAATCTATTTTGGAATCTCAAAATAAAATAAGACCAATAACCACACCTCCTTCATAAGCTTATTGTGATTATGAAATAAGTAATCCATACAGAATGCTTAGAATTGTGCCTGGTAATTCACAAATGTAAAGCCCTCTTAAAATATCAGCAATTCTTTTTCTTGGATCGGTGAAAAGATATATCTTTGAGAAGAATAGAGGAGGTACTTTTCTGAAGAACAGGGCAGCTACATTGCTGTCAAAGACTGAACTGCATCCCCCTAAAATTCCAAAGTTGAAGTCTTAACCTTCAGCACCTCACAATGTCACTATATTTGAAGATAGGTCCTTTAAAGATATGACTAGTGTCCTTAGAAGAAGGGAAGATTAAGATACAGAAAGAGAGACCAGGAGTGCAAACACACAGAGGAAAGGCTATATGAGGACGGAGTGGACACAGCCATCTGCAAGCCGAGACCAGAGGCATCAGAAGAAACTAACCCTTCCAAATCCTTGACCTTGGATTTCTAGCCTCCAGAACTGTGAGAAGATACATTTCTGTTGTTTCAGCTACCCAGTCTGTGATATTTTTTAAACGATTTTATTTATTTATTTATTTATTTATTTATTTATTTATTTATTTACTAGGGAGAGAGGAAGGGAAGGAGAAAGAGAGGGAGAAAAACATCAATGTGTGGTTGCCTCTTATGTGCCCCTTACTGGGGACCTGGCCTGAAACCCAGCCATGTGCTGTGACTGGGAATCGAACTGGTGGCCCTTTGGTTCGCAGCCCGCACTCAATCCACTGAGCTACACCAGCCAGGGCCCAGTCCGTGATATTTTGTCATGGCAGTCCTAGAAAACCAATACACATACCCAGATGTAAGTCCTCTTAACATGATAGCATTTCTGAATCTGCCAGGGTGACCCCCTATCCACATGCCGCTCTCTGCAAGGCACCCAGGTTTTCACGCACAGAGCAGCAGTCAGCTGTCACTCATCTTAGGTCGGATTGTAATGACAAGCCTTTCAGTGCTCAGACCCCATAAGCAGACACGGCCCCTGCAGCACCTCCTTTGGTGCCTGCCAGCGGGGGTGCCGCTGGGGTGTGCAGCTGCACTGTCCGTGGGCTCCGGCTCCAAACTCCTCCTGCTTGGTGCCATTGTCACGCGCAGGGGGGTCCAGACTTTAAATAATCGAGTGCTCTGTGCGGTGAGACATCAAAAAGGAAGAAAACAAATGAAACTCACAGATTACTTTACTCACGGGGATTTTATTGCCTAGTTCGTCTGTGGCACCTTTCATCTGAAAGTTTTATCTTGGAACACAGGAGCTTAAATATCTTCAATGGAATGACTATCCGTTTTCTAAGACTCTGGTGTTCTTCTTTGTATAAAGGAAGGCCTGCTCCTGCTCTCTCCCTTAAGAAACCATGTCCTCATTTATTTCCCTGCCTTTTAAACTTTTCTTTCTATATAACAAGCCCCTTGAACACCTCTTAGGGTTTTTTTTTTAATCATAAACCAGAATTTTTTATTCTTTGAATGCTATTTCTTTCCAACCCTCATATTAAACTTCCCGCAGTGTGAATCCATGACTGATCTGTCACACAAACTCCTGGGAGACAGAGATGTGAGGTTTTATATGGCGCATGCAGCCTTCTGGGCACTAAGCGTTCTTAATAAATCCCTATAATGGCTTCCTCGGTGTCAGAAGCACTTACCTTCATAGAACTCACGTTGTCACATAAGCCAAAGCTAATTGGAAAATATTTATTAATTTATTCATCATATACATATTAAGGAATGGGGTTTTAAGGGGGTTTTCAGTCTAACAGAGGGATTCACAAGTGTAAATACATGTGGATAAGAAACTTTGTCGGGCTGTGTGGGGTTAGAAGTATGGATGCCATTAGAAGTAAATAGAACACCAGTTGAGGTGAAACAAAAGTCAGAGGGCCTTTTAGAGGAGATGACCTTGGAGCAGATCCTTGACGTACAGAGGTGTTTAAAGGCAGATCCCCCTTTCTACAGCCCTAACTCTGATGTAGATGCCCCAAGACTTGTGGGACAGGAGACACCTTCTTTAAGGAACTTACTTGGGGTCCAGCTGGGCACATGCTATGACATGGTATCTGAATACTTTTACTATTTCTCATTCATAAAGAGATATTGACCAAGGAGATTTATAGAGAGTGAACTCTGGCTCTTAAAAGTGTGCTAAGCTGAGCAAAATATGGGGGAGTTTATTTCTAAGTTTTTCCCTGTATGTTCCATTATGTGACCATTTTGTACTAGCTTTCTGAAGTATATTCTAACCTACACTAAAAATGACTATCAATTCTCTTGACACACTAGCAGTTTAGAAATATACCACTTCAAAAGCAACCCGCTCCTGGCCTCTAGCTTTTTCCAGAAGGCTCTTCTGACATTCAATATATCAGTGTTCTTCCTTCTGTTCAATTCTCAAATCTGAAAATATGCAGATTTGTAGCACAGATTTTGCCCTTAACAACATGCTATTTTTTAATGTTTGCTGTTTTTTTCATTAGTGTTATCCCAAGATAGGATGAGCTGCTGGAGAACAGCGACCACTCCTATGCCCTTGCTTACCTTCAAAATGCTTGGCAAAAATATGTAATACGTAGCCGTCCTTCTGGGTTATGAAGAAGGACTCAGTCTCTGTCTCAGAGGGCCTTTACCACTGTGGCCAGCAGCCCTCTGGCCGGTGCTTGCTTTGGAAGGATTATTCTCCAGATACCTACTGGTCTGCTTTGGGGCTCATTTTATCCAAGGAAGGCATTCATAGGAGAGAAGCTGTGGATTTTAAAGTCAAGAGGGATTGCACTTAGAGGTAAACAATGGTGTTTTCATAAAGAACAGTAAATTTCCAGAATCACTGACCTCCTCTTAACTTCCCTCTACCTTGCTGTTCCTGGAAGGTGGGTCATTTCACCCACAGTTGACTGATGTGGTACTGTCAGACTTAATGATGAATTGCCCTCTCCTGCTCCTTTGTGTTTAGGCCAACAGAAAAGCAGAAGTAGCACCCGTCGGGTTTCTGGTGCCTGCATTTTGAATCGGCACATGGTACAGGAAGTACAGCTCCACCGTCCTTACCTATTTACACACACACACACACACACTCTCATTTTTAGCTGAATACTGCACAACTTTCAATATCATTACTAATGAAGCTTACTGTGTTGCTTTGCGAGCCATCCAAATGTGAGCAGCTAATTAGATTGATTGTCTATTTGATGCCTGCTGATTAGCTTATGAAAGTCCTCTGAATTTCTGGCTTTGTGAGAAAATGCCCCTGACTTTATGATTACTGATTGATGCTCCAATGTCTGATTGCTGTGTGAATAGGCACTTAATAGCTCTGTCACCTTGACAAGGGTTTGGGTATTCATCTGGTGAGGGAAACTGAGCAGGATGCTCTGTTTATCAATGTCTACCAAACATGTCAAGTTCTCTAGAGTGTGAAGACCACCAATCAGGGGCACCTGTGGCCTTGTCACAAGGCCATGCAACTAATGTCAGGTGGTTACCCAGAGCAATAAGAGAGGAGGAGGCTGGCAGGCGACCCTGAGGCTCTGCTCTTCCTGAAAACTGGTTTTAGGAGGTGGATTAATCTGTATAACTTTAAAGAGGAAAGAAGTTCGGATGCATGCTGCAACATGGAGGAGTCTTGAAAATAAAGTGGACAACATTGTATGATTCCATGGGCATGAAATGTCTAGCATAGGCAAATTCATAGAAACAGAAAGTAGATTATAGGTTACCTGGAGGAGGGGAGAATGGGGAATTATTGCTGAATGGGTACAGATTTTCTGTTTGGGGTGATGGAAAAAATTCAAAAATAGTCGTGATAATGGTCACACAACAATAGGAATGGAATGAATGCCACTGAGTTGTACACTTATAAATGGTTAAAATGGCATCTTTTATAAGTATTTTAATCAAAAGTAAAATAATATTTTCAAAAACCGGATTGAAGCCCCTACATATTGGCAGATGTCCTCAGAGCCCTCATTCTGATTTCAGTGCTAGCTCACCACTGACCTTCAGCATTTGCGCAGAGTTTTGTCCTTCTTTATCATTGTGTTAGCTATAGTTAAAAATAATCATTTGAAATTATTTTTTATTTACCAAGGTGCTCAGCTAAAACAGTTTTAGAAGTAGTATTCCTCTAGTGAATTTTAAGGAACAGAAAGCCTATGTCTGAGGGTGGAAAGCGAGGGAGGGAAGTATCTATTGATCGCATCGGGAGTGCACATCCAAATAGTGTTGGGCACGCTTGTCCAGCCACATCGCTCAGCCTTGCCCCGGAGATCTCCCCCAGCTATCGTGCCTAGTCAGACGGTTCATGAACCTGAGAGCTATAATTGAAGCCACTCATCTCCAGCTGCCTGCTGATTATTCTGGCCATTCAGGGAGATTCAAAATCTGCTCTCTTATTCCTCTCGTTTGCACGGTAATTATATTTACTTGCACAGAGGGCTGAGTGAAGGCTAAGTCAGAGATTGGTATGGTGCAAGACATCTCGGTGTGCTTTTGATACCTAAATGGAAGATGAGGATTAATTCCTTCATTTCTCAAGGAAATCAGTGTGGATCCATCGGCATGCTGCTAGCAAAAGTTCCTTGATCAAATACATTTTTCACAATGTACAGACTGCCAAGTGTTGTTTCAGCCCTCTGAGAAGCACATTTTCTTGACTTTAGTGTTGACTTTGAATTTAGAGGAGGGAAAAAGCCATTAACCTCCAGAAATTATAGAAAAAAATAGTGTAGCTGTGTGGTATGGCAAAGTAATGGATAAACAATTATATGCAAATGAAGACAAGATACTAGAGGTCTCGGAGTGCAGGAGTCTCAAATAAATCCTTTCTCAAATGAATATATATAAACTTCTCAAATGAATCCCTTGCCGTAATCTTGTTAATGGCAGAGCACATGTCGAATACTCGCTGGCCTTTTAACACTTTAGTGGAGGTGTAGTAGGATTAACAAGACAGGCAAACACTATGGCTTTTTTTTTATTGTGTTCCTAGGAATAGCTGGTTGTGTGAAAGCCCAAGGTGTTTTAAATAGACTGATTACTTACATTGATTGATGATTGGATTCAGAATAATTTTCTTGCTTTGGATGAGAAGAAGTGACGTTATTGACCCTGCTCATTCAATCAAAATGGTAATGCAACTTGAGCACGCCTGCTTGCAGAAGCAGCAAGCCAGGGGAGAGTCTAAATTATTCAGGGTCTGCCTCCAAGCTGTGTTTATGAATACAATTGATTGACATTGCCTGTCGCCCCTCCTCACCACGAATGCACCCACACGCGCTCATCTTATTATAGATAAACAAGACATTGGGATTGCAGAAATTGTTTTCACTCCATATTTCACTGGGAAGATAATCACCCATATCCTTTTTGTGGCTAATGTGCCATTATATGTAAAAGGGAAAAATGATTAAATGTAATGTATTATCAGAAGCACTCAGAGCTTATACTTGGTAAAGAAAGTTGATTACTCAACATACCTGTCAAGAGAATTTTGTGTTCTTTAGATCACGTAAAATGCCTCCCTAATTACTGCCTGTGTCATTATACTCCCTTCCTCCATGTTTGACTAGCTCCTCCAGTGCGGGCTCCTTGGCCTCCCTCTTTGGGAAAATGCAGTCCCTTGTTAGCTCCTGAACAAACACTCCCACAGGTGCACAGAATGTCGAAGGCTTCTTGCTCTATTGCCTTCCACAACCAGAGTTTTAAAACAGGTTTATGTAGCATGGGTGGCGGGAGAGGGGCAATTTGTTGAATGGGAGAGGAAGTGAGGTCAGGATTCAAGAGATGTGAAAAAGGATGGGTCGCATGATTTAAAGCAGAACAGTGTAGTGGAAAAGTGTTACATTTACTGCTTGTACTCATCTGGCCCTTCTTCTGGGACATGTACCTTCTCACTTCTAAGAAATGGTCTTCTTCCAGACTGATTCTGTGTGGCTCTGGTGTGAAGACTGCTTTCCTAATGACCTCACACAGGGATAGTGTAATCACACTTCTCCAGATTTTTGAATCAGTAGAGAGAATGTAAATGTCAAATCTTCCCTCCCTGGAGAATTTGAAACATAAATTTTAGAGTTATCAGTAAACAGGGTTTTGGATGGAGGGAAGAAGCCTATCAGAGAGAAGGAAGCGACCACATAGAGCGAAGGAGAGAAGGGGAGGTGGTCATAGGGTCATCTTTGAGGCCCGGCCTCACCCCGCCTTCTTCAAAGCTTGTCTATTTTGTTAAAACTAATTTGGTTTTGTGTTTCTAACACGTTCAACCCGAGAATCCTAACTAATAGGACAAAAGGAAAATTTCCCCAGAAATTGCTTTGTTAAATTAGCTCTAAGGTTTTGTTATATTACTAGGTTTTGAGAATTTTCCTCAATGCACAAAATTTCTTTCAATTGCTGGAATTTGTAAAAATTGGGTGGCTTAAGCAGACGTGACTGATTGTTCTTTTCTCACACACATACTTATTCGTTAATATCGCTCTCCTATGCAGTTGTGAGCTTCTTAAAGGCAGGGGCCGGCTTGGGTTTTATTTTTCACTCTGTATCTTTAGATCCTATAAGAGATTTAGCCCCAACTTAAGTTTCAAAAAACCGTTTGTTCCTTTGGGTTTCATTGAACACCCATGCCTTTTCTCGGGCTGTTGTATGTGCCTTGACTGAATTACCAGGCATTTCATAGGGTCTTTCACTTCTCTGCCCACTCCAGTTCCTACCTATTGTTCTGATGCCCAACCCGGGAGCTCTGACTCTCAGGAACTTCTAAAAAGCCCAGACAGCTTTGCGGCTTCAAGAGGAACATCTCCTTGACATTCTGTTGTGTTCTTTTCAGAAACAAAGCTCCAAATTTAGAAAGCAACAGCGATGCTCCACAGGTAAGAAATAATATCAATCATGACTCATTCCACTTACCTGGTTGGACACTTCGGATGGCTTATCGCAGCAGGTTTAAATTCAAAGAACATCTGTTACTTTTTCTAAACCCCTGTAAGAAAGCCAGCATTCAGTTGCAACTCCCTGAAAACCCACAATTATTAAAATCACAAGCACATACCTCCTCCACTTCCCATTTATTTTAGAATTGTAGTTAGCATGAAACATTTTCTAAGTACACACTTTATAGTTCACATATTTTTTTTTCCATCGAATCCCTATTTTACAGAAAGGGGAACTGGTACATATAGAAATCAAATATTTTGCCCACAGTCTATAAGCTATACTTAATAGAGTATAGAGTATAAGTATAGAGTAAGGGAAGCTGTTCCATTTGAACCCTCAGATAGTCCACAGTCCTGCCCATTCACTAGGTTCTCAGTGAATGATGCCGAAGTGAGCTATCCTGGCTTCAAAATGTAGCTACTCTCTATGACTCTACATTCCTACAGGAAGAAGTCACATACCATTTAAATAGGTTTGGGCCTCTACAAAATTCTCATTTGCATGGCTTTGAATAACATTGACTGGATTTGAATATGCCAATTTGTCATTTTCAATACTGGATTTAAATTCCAGTGTTACTGATACTCTTAAAAATCTTGCTCTTTGCCTTTGTGAGACCCTATCCGAGTGCTTCATTGTACATCCATCAAAACAGGTGAACGGTGGGGTTTGAGGGTAGGAACTGTTCCTTATTTATTTTTGTAAGTGTACAAATTTTATATTTACTGAATGTATAGAGTAGTGCAACTGTCCTCATAATCCAGTCATAGAACTGTCACGTCATGCTAAAAATTTCTCTTGAGCTGATTGACAGTTATTCTCCAATCACAAACAATGTCCCTGTCAGGCAACCACTGATCCGCTTTGGGTCTCTATAAAGTTACCCTTTTCTGTATCATTTTATATGAATGAAATCCTACAATATCAGTCTTTGGTGTTTGGCTTCTTTCACTTAGCATAATACTTTTAAAGTTCATACTTGTTATAGCATAAATCAGTATTTTATTCCTTCATATTACTAAAAAGTTGCATGGATATACATCACATTTCCTTATACAGGGGTGGGCAAAAGTAGGTTTACAAACAAGTAATACAATAATTAATAAATAAATAAAACAAGAATAAACTCTGTTTTGTGTGCTCACAATTGTAAACCTACTTTTGCCCACTTCTGTCTTATGCATTTGGCATTGGATAAATATTTGGACTGTTTAATTTTTGGCCATCATTAAAAAATGGCCACTTTCTATCAACATGTGTTTATAAATCATTGTGCAGGTAGGTTTTCCTTTCTCTGTGGTGGATAACTAAGACTGGAATCATTGGCTCATACACCAGGTTTATGTTTCACTTTTTAAGAAACTGCCAAACTGTTTTTGCAATTTCCTGCACGTCTTCATTTCTATTAGCAGTGGGTAGGGCTCCAGTTGCTCTCCAGCTTTCCCAGAAGTTTGTACCGTCCAGCTTCTAGATTAAGCTGTGCTCGTAGGTAGGTAAGGGTATTTCACTGCAGGTTTGGTCTCATTTCCTAATGGCTGAAAATGTGCAGCAAGTTTTC
The DNA here is from genome assembly GCA_004026765.1 of Micronycteris hirsuta. Classification (NCBI taxonomy): domain Eukaryota; kingdom Metazoa; phylum Chordata; class Mammalia; order Chiroptera; family Phyllostomidae; genus Micronycteris; species Micronycteris hirsuta. Next base: position 15,351 of record PVJI01002256.1, on the reverse strand, counting down.
AGTCATTTGCGTGTGTTCTTTGGTATATATAATTTTTTGTCAGTTTTAGGTCATTTTTCTTATTTTTGAGTTGTCATACAGGATTATAGTATACCATAGTATGCCATTGTATTATGTTATTAAGTGATTATACTATGTTATATAATCTATATTATAGATGAAAGAACTTTATCACATATCTGTTTTCCAAATATTTTCTCTCAGTCTATGCCTTGTCTTTTCATTTTCTTAATGGTATCTTTGGAAGGGTAGTCATTTTTCATTGTAATGAAATATAATATATTTTATGTTATAATTTCTTACTTAATGTATAGATATATGCCTCAAACTTTTTATTATGTATCTGACAACTCTTTCTCTAACCCAAAGACTAGAAATTTTACTCTTATGTTCTCTTTGAAGAGTTTTAAATTTTAGCTCTTACATTAAGGTTGATGACTGATTCTGAATGAATTTTTGGTTAACATCTATTCATAGTTTTGCATGTGAATGTCTAATTATACCAGTGCCACTTATTTAAAATAAAACTGAATTGCACGCGTCAAAAGTGATCGTGAACAGAAAGGCTTACTCCTGGACTCTCAGTTCGGCTTTACTGATGTGTGTACTCACCCTCATGCCAGTGCCATGCTGTGTTCCATTTACTGTTGTTTTGTAGTGAAATTTGGAATCTGGTAGTTGAAGTCCTCCAAATTTGTTCTTCTTTTGCAAAAAGTTTTGGCTGTTTGCATTTTAAATTTAGCTTGGTGTTTTCTGCAGAAAAGTCCTGCAAGGATTTTGACAAGGATTGTTATTAAATCTGTAGATCACTTTGGGGAATCACTGCATCGATATGTAGAAAAAATCAACTCGTGAACACGGCATGTGTCCTCATTTATTTAAATTTAATTTGTTCTGACAAAATGCTTTATGGTCATTCAGTATACAAATCTTTCACAATGTGTGTTAACTTTAATGCATATTATTCTTTCTGATACTCTTCTGGGTAGAGTTGTTTTCTCTGTTTTATTTTTCTGATGGCTCATTGATAGCGTGTAGCCTTTAACTGATTTTAGGTGTTAATTGTGTATCTTGTGACCTTCTTAAACTCATTTACCTATTCTAGTGAATTTTGTGTAAGGGGGAAGACACCTTCAGGATTATGACATTTGCCAATAAAGACAGGTTTATTTCTTCAAATTTGAATTCTTTTCATTTCTCTACACACCCTTCCTCTCTTTCTTCTTGCCTTAATGTAAACTTGCTAGTGCAAAGTTATATAGAAATGAAGAGAATGGAAGCAGAATGTATCTTCCATTTTCCTTATCCCTGGGGGAAAGCATTCAGTCTATCACTATGAAATGTTAGTTAGATTTAAGGATTTTATGTGTGTGTGTGTGTGTGTGTGTGTGTGTGTGTGTGTGTTTGCTAAAGAAGATCCTATCTATTCCTAGTTTGTAGTGATATTTTATTATGAAAGGGTATTGAATTTTTTCCACAAGCTCTTTGCATCTATTGGGATAATCATCTGGATTTTATCCTTTCTTTTACTAAAATTGCACATTACCGTAATAGATTTTTAGATATTTAACCATCCATGCATTCGTGGCATAAATTTTGCTTGGTCATGATGTATAATCCTAATTATATGTTGCTGAACTCACTGTGTTAATACTTTGTTAAAGATTTATGCATCTCTATTCACAGTTGCTGCTGGTCTATATTATTGTTTTGTTAATGTCTCTGTGTTTTTTTCTCGCAGTAATATTGGGCATATTAATGACTTGGGAAGTATTCCCTTTTATTATATTTTCTGAAAGAGCTTATAAAGGAAAGGTGTTATTTCTTTTTTAAATGTTCAATATAAATCATTACTGGAGCCACTTATGCCTAAAATTTCCTCTAAGAATATTTTAAAGCTAAAAAAGAATATTTTAAATTACTAATTCAAATTCTTTACATGTTATATGTCTATTTCTTCCTTTTTGGAGTGAATTTTGGTAATTTGTATCTTTCTGGAAATTCATCTACATACTTTGACTTATCTGACTTGTTACCATTCAGTGAAGCTATTATTTCCTTCAAACATTTTAATTTCTGTAAGGAAGGTAGCGATGCCCCCTTTATGTTACTTTTGTTTTATGTTCTTAGTCATCTAGCTAACGGTTTGTCAATTTTATTATTTTAAGAATCGACTTTTGAGTTTAGTGATTTTTTTCTATTATGTTTCTGTTGTTTTCTTTCATTCATTCACTCTAATATTTATTATTATTTTTTACTTCTTTTTGCTTTGATTTTAGTTTGTTCTTCTTTTTATAATTTGCTAAAATAGACACATAGGTGATTGGCTTGAGACTTTTTTTCTTTTCTGATATGGGCATTTAAAGTTTCAGACCCTCTAACGCTCCAGCTGCATCCCATAAATTTTGGTATAATGTATTTTCATAGTTTTAATAGTTCACTATTTTACAATTTCTACTTTGACTCATGGGTTATTTAAAGTGAATTGTTTAATGTCCAGATTTTGGGGTTGTTTCAGATTTCCTTCTATTTTGGATTTCCAATTTAATTTCAAATGGTTAGAAATTATAATTCACATGCTTTCAATCTTTTATACTTTTTGAGATTGTTTTATGCCTCAGCCAGTGCTCTCTCCTGGGTCATGTTTCATGTGCGTTTGAGAAGAGAGTGTCCTGCAGACTTCAGTCACAGTGCTGTGTTGGTGTTGGTGAGAACAGCTTGTTTGAGGGTGTCGTTCCAGCCTTCGCTGTCCTTGCTGATTTCTTTCTAGGCTTTCTATCAATTTTTGGGAGTAAGTCATTGACGTCTCTATTATTATTCAATTGTCTATTTCTCCTTTTAATTCTTTCAGTTTTTGCTTCATGTACTTTGGGGCTTTATTTGTAGGTGTATATATTTATAATTTTTATACATCTCTGATGATGTTTTTAATGTTATGAAATGTCCATATTTGCTTCTAGTAATATTTTTGGTCTTAAAGTTCATTTTTGGTGATGTAAATATAGCCACTGCAGCTCTTTTATGGACACTGGTTGTATGTTATATATTCATTTTTCCATTATTTTATTTTAAATATATTTTTGCCTTTGAATCTAATGTGTATCTATTGTAGATACATTTAATGGAGTTTGCTTTTCTTTTACACTCTCTGACAATCTGTGCCATTTGAGTGGGATTGTGTAGGCCATTTACATTAAACATAATTATTAATATTTTCCCCCTTTTCCTTCTTTACTATTTTGACTCAATATTTACAAGTGCCATTTTAATTGCTATGTTAATATTTTTAATTATTTTCTTAGCAACTGCTCTCAGAATTATATTTTTATTCCAATACACTTTAAAATAATACTAGCTTAATTGCTATAAGCTTATAGAATGTTTTCTCCAATATATCCTTTCATCCTGACTATGTGCTAACGTTGTTATGTGTGTTATATCTATATATTATAAATACAAACAAGGTGTTTTTTTTACTTTATTCAAGTATATTTTTTAAGTTTAAGAAAAAAATTAGTTAAATGTACATTTTGAAATCTTTTTTATTTACCAAATCATTGATCACTTATAGTGCTCTTCATTTCTTATTTGGGATTTGAACTGGTATCACTCCTTTCATCATCTTGAAAGATTTCCTTTGGCATTTTTGGTGAATTCAGTCTGATAGGAATGGCTTTTCTCTGTTGTTGTATATCTGTGAATACCTTCATATTAACTTCACATTTGAAGGTTAATTTTGCTAGACATAGAATGTTTGCTTGATACATTTTTTCTCTTTCAGCACTTTAAATATATTATTTCAATGTCTTCTGAACTCCATTATTTTGGAAGAGAAGTCAGTTGATAGTCCTTTCACTGTTCTTTTGTATGTGATGAGTTGTTTTTCTCTTGCTGCTTTACTGTTTCTTTGACTTTCAATAATTTCGCTATAGAATGTCTAAGTATGACTCTTGTGTTTTTTGCTGAGCCTCTCATATCTGTAAACCATTAAATTTTTATCAAATTTAAAGTATTTTCCATGATCACATTAATATGTTTAACCGCCTCTCGATCTGTACTGTTTTGTGACTCTCCTTACACATCTGTTGGTATTCTTCATATTGTTTCATAAATGTTTAAGACCATGTTTATTTTTCTTCATTTTTTTTCACTCTGTTCTTCAGATTGGGTAATTTTTATAGGTCTATACTTAAGCTCACTGATTATTTCTTATGCCATATCAAATACAGTGTGAAGCTCCTCTAGTAAATTTTAAATTTCAGTTATTCATTTTTTTTAACTACTGATTTTCATTTGTCTTTTATAACTACTTTTTTGTGGTTCTTTTTTTATTATTTTTATTTTTTTTATTTATTTTTAGAGAGAGGGGAAGGGAGGGAGACAGAGAGGGAGAGAAACAGCAATGTATGGTTGCCTCTCACATGGCCCTCATGGGGACCTGGCCCGCAACCCAGGCATGTGCCCTGACTGGGAATCGAACCGGGACCACTTGGTTCCCAGCCCGCACTCAATCCACTGAGCTACACCAGCCAGGGCTCCGTGGTTCTTTATTTGTTGCTTTATTGACATACTTTTCTTTAATTCTTTAAACATAGTTTCCTGTTGTTCTTTGAACAAATTTATTGTAATTGCTTGCACATCTGTGTCTGCTACATCCAACATCTGTTGACTCCCAGATACATTTTTTATTGAAATGTTTTATTTCTTCTTAAGTATGAGTTGTGCTTTTTCTTTGCACATGTTATAACTGGACATTTTACATTCTGTATTGTAGCAGCTCTGGGTTCTGATTCATTCCTCCCCTGATAATTATGATTTTTTGTTTGTTTTTGTTTGTTTGTTTGCTTATAAGTTAATAAACATGACTTTCCTGAACTAAATCTGTGAAATCTCTCCCTCCTGCAATGTATAGGCATTAAGATCTCTAATCAGTTTTATTTTCTCTGTTCTAGTTTTAAGTTCAGAATCTTATGTGTTGGCCTGTGTCTTCAGAGACAGAGATTTAAAGAGGTTGTTGTCAAATTCCTCAAATCCCTAGGTCTTCTATTTTTCACGAGGGATCTGTGTCTGAGCTTGGTACCACATTCATAGATTAGACTGACTTCGACTCTTCCCCTGCTTTCATTTACCTGATATATCCTCTCCTATCTCCTCTGGGCATGCACTTAGGTTCTATCAGCTGTGGTTATGTTAGTAGCTTGATTCCTCTCTAGGATAGGCTACACATATGCATAGCCTTGGGTCTTTCCAGGATGTGTGGAGAAGTTATCAGGGCTCACATGGCCACCCAATCTTCCAGAAACCCTTTTTAATAACTCCATCTAGTTTATGAGTCCATAGTGGCAATACTCCAACTCCAGTGATCCCACTACCCTTTGCAGTGGCAATGAGATGCTGGTTTTTATAGACTGCTCCACCATGGCTTCACTGTCACACTAGGGAACCAGGAATGAGAACAGACTTGGTTACTAATGTCACAGATTCCCATGGTTTCTATACAGTATAATAGTTTTCATAAATAAACATTTATATTTTTTCTTTGCTTTTGGTCAATTTCCAGAGTGCTAAAGTTGTTCTGACAGTTTAGATACCTTCGTAGTTCTTCACTAGGGAGACTTTTTACCCTCATTCCATCATGCTATACACTTTTATAAATTTTTGTTTTCTTAGTGCATAACACAACCCCTGGATCATTGTGGACTCTTTATATTTTACTGAATTTATAAACTATCCAAGGGAATAAGAAAAGAAGTGTTATCTTATGCAGCTTGGGGATTCCCAAATGTAAATTGATGGCTTTGCTGTGTTTTTTATAAGAGTGTACAAGAAACATAATCTAGAGATAATTGGTCTTCAACTCAGAGTGATTAACTAACAAGACTTATGGTCCCTAGAGATAAAATGGAACAAGTTGTATATACATGCCAATTCATGACAGTTTCTAGACACATCTATAGACCTCATGTTGCTCAAGACAGACTCCAGCTGTTATTCAAATAAGGGACTTGTAGCTAATGATTTAAGCAGCATTTCCAGTTTGACCTCAGCTCCTAGTGCTAGTTGTTGGTTAGAGAAGGTTTACTAATTCTGGATGTTTATAGAATACCTGATCTCTTCTTTTATACTAGGGATTTAAACACAGCCAGACCACTTAAATATTCTTAGGTTATATCTCTGACAAGAAAGAATACTGAAATAAATAATTGGCTGCATAAAAGATCAAATAGATGAAATATAATGGTTACACTTGGGTTTAGCTTAATCATACTGTCAGTTTAAATTTTATAGAATTTTTTTCTAAAGAAAACATTCTTAAGATTTGTAAGAAAGCATAGAACAGAAGCTGGGTTACCAGTTCAAAAGTCACTAAAATTGTCTCTATAGCCACTTAGCTATAGCTATTCCTCCCACATTTTCAGCTGTATAGAAAACCTATAATCCAAGCACTTTCAGTGGGTCATTTACACCATGATATGGCATGATCCTGCTGTCTTTCCAAACTCTCCAAACCTCTGGTGTTAGTCAGACTCCAAATATCCCCGCTAGTACTTAAAACCATAAATGTGTGTGTACACACACACACACACACACACACACACACACACACACACACACATTTCTATTGACTGCTATTTTTTCTTCCTTCAGCATAAATGCACTTTGGTAAGATACTTGCATATTTAAATCTTATTTTTGCATGACCAACTGTTGGAACTGCCCTTCAAGACTCGCCACTGCGGTGGATTGAGATAGTTGTCAACTTTACAGCTTTGGATGCCACTGGTATAGTGACAGTGTCTCTATCACTAGGCTAGACAAATATTAGACTAATGGTCATTCATGTTATGGCTGATTATTAAACATTTAGCTAAATTGCTCAATGAGAAGTTCATGCTGACAATGAAATTAAGTGAAGTAAGGGCAGCTGGAATCTGGATTCATGATCTATCCAGTTTGTCAACCAATGCAAATAATGTAAGAGTATTTACGTCAACTAAAATACCATTGGCTAAGAAACCTCATAGACTTAAATAAGGTAGAGAAAAATGCCTTGACATCTAATAGATTAGGGACCTCTTGTTTTGTTTTTTTTTTAAATCATTTGAATCAATCTGTTAGGATTTTAGTAAAAATAAGAGCTCTTTTGATATTAATTTAAAAGTAGCTGTAAGAGTCAAAGGAAACACTGTTATTCACATTCTAGAAACTTTACAGGAGATTATAAATGGACGGGACTCCTGAACATCCTTGTTCCTTCTTTTTCAGTTTCTGTGTTTATTTTTATCGTAACTCTTATCATTGTATATTATAATAGGTTTCAGTGTTAGTAAAGTCCTTTCTAGACAATAAGTTCCTTTAGAATAGACACTACTCTTATCACACATTTCATGATAAGTTTTGTGACAACAAACTCATTTTCTAGAAAATGAGCTCTTTTAGGAGGTGATGCTGTTTTATTAGATTTTTTAAATCTCTAGTGTCCAGTATGGTGCATAGAACACAGTGGACTCTCAATTGTCTCCTGACTTGCTCAGTGTGTGAAGGGAAGAGGAAGGGAAATGAGATCACATGCTCACTGACTCTTGGTTCACAATAATGCTCAGACACTTGGTGCAGTGACAGGACTGATAAATTACACTTTTTGGAAGTGATGAGTGACTTTTTTCTACAAGCCTTGTTATTAGGACTAATTCTGTCATCACAGAGTCTACCATATTTCCCTGATAAGTTGACTGTGCTATTTGGAACCAATTAAGGGTTTTGAAAAACCTTGAGAACAAATATTATGAACATGGAGATAATACTGAAAATGCAGATAGAAAAAATAAAGGAGAATGATTGTTAGTGTGAACAGATTTTAATTAAGGAGTTTCTTTTAAACCTAAATTCTGATATAAGCAAAAAATATCTTATTTCTGCAAAGATCCCTTGAAGATTTGTGTATTGAGCATTTACTATGTGCCAGCATAGAACTTTGTGCTAGAAATGCAAGCGTGGATACGGGCCCATTCTTGCCTTCAAAGATCTTGAATCATAACTGGAGAGAGACAAGGTCATAAACAAATAAAGACAAAAATGTGTCACAGGTGCTCTGTTTAAAATGTTGCTCCAAGAGAGGTTGTGGTCAATTACACACTAAGTCTCAAGGTCAAGGAAGGCTTGCTATAGAAGTGACCTCTGAGCTGAGCACAGAAGATAAGTAAAATTAACTAGGGAGATGAGGGAAAGGGAACAGGAAGTAGTGTGAGTATAGACATGGTTTTGTGATAGTACAGAAGGCACGTGCAAGTGGGGAAGGCAGCTGGGTTTCACCGAAATGAGATCTGTACCATCAGGTGCTGTCAGGTGGAAATGGCAGGGTAAATAGCGTATTTGATAGCAACCAAGATAAGGCTTCCTTGCAAATTGAACTTGAAACAAGCTAGATGTACCTACAGATCTATTAAGGCAAAGCGCTTCATGTGTCAATATCTATTAGCTGCTCGATGCTGAGATGTATTTGTGCTGAGTGGCAGGAGCTGGGGGGCCTGCCAGTCCCAGTAGGGTTTAAGACCAAGTGAGGTTTTTCCCAAAGAGAAGTATTTGCTTACAAGTACACACAACCCCTGTTGTATTACAATGTGATTATACTTCAGGCTCTTCTGAGAGATAAAATTGTCTATGATGGAAATCAGAGAGAACACAATGCAAGGCTGGGGGCTGGTTGGCAGCAGGCAAGATCAAACTGTCTTTTAACTTGTATCAGACAAGGGATTAACATTGGATTTTGTGATATTTTTGACTGATACTCAGCTAGTTCCATTAAGAACAATCTTGGGAAATTATCTGAATGCATCTACTTAAATGGATGGGTGATAAATTATATCGCTATAGCTGTCTTTATAAAGGGAGGAGGATTCTGTAGTTAGACACTGGGGATTAGGCTTTGCTCTGTATTTTACAATTATCTCATTTCCCTATCTTAAATTAGTAAAGCAGAGCTGATGGTTTTAGCTCATTCCATGGAGAACAGCATATCGCACTATCGAAGAGCCAGAATTCTCTTTCTATTTTGTCTACCTCGCCTGCAAGATACCATAATAAAAATATCCCTCAGTGTGATGAAAAACGCACATTTCTAAGCAGAATGATATCTGATTCGACATTGTGTTTGTCTTTATCTGTTATGCCCCTTTGAAAAGACCGACACATGCATTTCGTTTACCATCTGATCCTTATTTTATTCTCATGCTCTCCTTACCGTCCACACCAGGCTCTGTGGCTCCCAGTGCAGATTTATGAGATAATAGACTGGTGCTGTTGCTGCAGGGGTAAGATGCAACAATGAAAGTTTTGAGTCCAATAAAATTTGTAAATGCCTTTAAAATGCTTTTTAAAAGGCAAATGCTGTTGCCCAGGGTTGCATTTGATTGAAGTTGAACCGGGTCTGAATATCCAATGACCATTTTAGATTTTATCAAAATTAATAATGTTACTTTATTCAGGAAAGTACTTTGCAAAGATTTACTTATACTGATTGGGTAGAACTAGCAATATAGTTGTTATTGTAATTCAGATATTCTGAGCTCTACCAGTATGGTGATAAAAATAGCATTTCAGTAACAATTACAATTTGCATTCACCAGTCCTTCCTTCCAAGTAGTTCTGGGAAACTCCAGACTCTCTTATGTGACCTATGGACCAGTTAGTGTTCTTAGAAACTTCAATAGAATTATTCATTTTTCTCCTCTTATGCTGTGGCTTGCTCTCACAATGTCTACTATTTCAGTATTCTGCCATGCTATCCCCATTAAACCATTTAAATGTTCTAGTAATTTTAATATCTTTCATCTAGGTCACATCATCCTAGTTTCTCCCTGCCCCTGAAAGCAAGATAAATATAATTATTCAGACCAGGAGCTTCACTTTCAGATTGGAAATATTGTTACAGCTTATATCATCAGGTTTTCCAGTAAGCGGATCACTAACTGTTACTTGTAAATCTCTTTTTCAGATTTGGTATAACATAGGCTGTGATCTGTAGTCAAACGAGGCAGATCTATTCCAGTCATTAGTTTTCACCGTCCGTTGGGGGAATGTGGGAAGGCAGGAGAAGTGTTCCTGGTTTGACAACACTGAGTAATTTATCCATCCAGTGAAATATCCTTTCTGGGTCAAACGGAAATGAGCTACCTAATCAATTAGTACCAACATCGTCTCCAGTAAACAGATCTGTCACTTTGTACCACTTTAGTGTGTGAAGAAAATGTTCTCAAAAGTGAGAGTTGTTGGTTTATCATAGTATACAAGTCTCTAGTTTTGAATTAGCTGCATGGTTTCGATTTTTAGAACAAAATATCATCCCTTCATATATTATCTCTCCTGGGGTAACCATGATGTCTCAGAAAGCATATGGCAGCTAAGGCAGCTTTGGGCAAACATTTATATAACATGTGTTCCCAGTGGACTAGAACTGACCTTCTGTTAGGTAGAAGAAGTGACAGCCCCCCTCCCCAGCATTAACTGCAGAGTCTGATTTATATGAGGCGGAGGCACCTGCTGGGAAACCACCCCAAATAGCGTTCAGGCATGCCTAGAAGGCTGGAGGATGGGTAGACTCATTGGGAACCAAAATGCAAAGTGAAGGTGACTAGGCTCCACAGAGTGAATTTATCATAACAGAAGATGAAGTCTGGCTCACTGATCAAGATTCTGCAACAGGGGTTGGGGAGAGCAAAGAGAGGCAGTTCTGTTTATAATGTGTTGGCTAATGAAATAACGTTATCGGAATATAACAGGTGACCCTTGCTGGTCCTTTCATTTCTGTTCCTATCAATAGTTACACATATGGACACAATTTTTTCCTAGTGGAACTAAAAATACAAATGCGTATTTACACACTTATTTGTATAACAGATTAAAACCTCAGTCCATGTATTGGAGCAGCATAATTACATCCACATATATTCATTTGCATATGAAAGTCCTTGATTTGCATGGACAATTATAAGTACTCTTTTTGCCGATGCAAATGAAGAAACACCTTTGGAAAATTGGCCTCATAATTTCTAATCATATATCATTGAGTGGTGCATAGTTTCAGGAAAGGAATTGGCATCATTTTAAGAATAAGAAATCATTTAGGCAGATTTTCTCTGCAAGAAGTGCTTGACAGAATAATTTTTTTCTAATAATGCTTAAAAATTGAGCATTCAATGGTGCAAAGCTGAAAGAGATAAAGAACTGACTTGGGGGTTCCTGGATAAGCACAGAATGGTGCACTTGACTTCACTTGACTGTCATGAGAAGAATTTTATTAATATTTTTATGCAATCAGAGTATTGTTTGGTTGTAATCTTTGCACCACAGAGGATTTAAATCCCAGAAAGAAAGGGACTGTAGGAAGTCATTGGTTATGTTTACAAGGGTCAACGCTCTTGGTTTAAAAGGCATGGGGCCATGCTATACATTTTCAGTCATATTCCTGAGGTTTTTATCTCTTCAGATAAATTTCAATGTGAGTTAAATATTTCCTTAAGAACAGAGAAACTCACATTAGGATTTTAGCAATTGTCAAAAAGCCCAAGATCTCTCAAAAGACTAATTATTTAACACGATCTTCAATGCCAACTTTCTGTCCAAAGTGTTTGGTCTGTCTTGGGTGTTTCTCCCCTGTTATCAGTTATTTGGATATGTGAAATTGCTTCTTGTCGGGAGCACGATCGGGAGGAGAAAATTTTCAGTTCTATCATTTATGTACTTTCAGTAATTACACTTCATTTACTGGGTCATGAGAAATGACATTGTGTTTCTAAGTGAATAGAGTTATAATGAATTTAGCTCAGATTGTTAAATCTTAAGTCTGTAACTGAGGTGACTCTGCCCTTAGAAAATCACTCTGTAGTCAGACCCCCACCCCTGTTTATTTAAGGATATAGTCATCTTGAATACACAAAACAGATGCCTCTCATATGGCTGCTGACTTCTCCATCCAAGGGAAGTTGAAAAATAGATCTTTCAAAGGGCATCGGGAGGCTATGTTGGGAGCACATGACCACAGCTGAGCGACTCAAGGTGCAAGGCTGTATTCCCAGCACGGTGGGGCAAGCCGTCTCCCTTCACTTCCTTCAAGGCCCACATGGGTTTGTGTCTCTGCCAGGAAGGATTCTGGGCATCGTTCTCCTGCACGTTTTCTCCTCGTACTTTCAGATGTGTTAGCAATCCCAAAAACTGTCATTGCCTTAGCATATTCATTTAATTTAAATTTAGAATTGATTCCCAGTTGTTTCATTCATATATTTATGATTGTATATGTATATATATACATATATAGAGAGAGCTGCAAATATCTATGAATATACGTAGAAGTGAATATATATGTGTAATACACACAGTATGTGTATATGTGTGTGTGTGTGTGTGTGTGTGTATTCCAACTGAAGAGTTCATGCATAATGATAGTGAGGTTTTGTTTTTGTGTTTGTGTTTTACCCCCATGGAATAAGTTTTGAAATCTGGGGGACTTTTGAGAGCACTTTAATAATTATAAGATCTTCTTATATCAGTGATATATCTTAGGTTTGCAGTAACCTCATCATGAAGGTGCAGCACATGTAATAGTCCCTATTTTCTAAATGAGAAAACTGAGGCAGAGAGGGTTTAAAGGACCCCTTAAACATGATAGCAGTATTTCCTGGATGACCCCAGGGTGAGCTCAACCTCGAGGACCCCTAGTGTGGTGCTCTTTCTAGTTTTACTTGGCTTGCGTCTTCTCTTACGTCCAAGAGCACCTACCACAGCCTTGCATAAAGCATGCATACTAATCTAACACTTGTTAGATGAACAAAGGTTTCTCCCTTAGAGATAACAAAATGTGCCCAAATCAAGTATGCTTAGTGGCCTTAACTGTGAGCCCAACTACCACATCTTGAACAATGCTGAGAGAAAGGGCTACAACTTAGAAGATAAAATTGTCGTCTTAAATATCCCAAATATTTACATGATGTTGTACCTATAACCTAATGTGAAGGAGATGTGAGAAATCATGAGGGATACCATCAATATACCAGTATATATATATATATATACACCTCATTAAACTACGGAAATAAATACAACCACCCTAGGGTCTAATGAAGTTTGCAGTCTCTCTTCTGCTCTCCAGACTTCTTTAAGGAACACTTGACCTTCCAGATCTGCCATGCAGCCTCACCTGCCTGTCCAGCACACACTTGTTCTAGCTTGTCTGCTTCCTACGGGGCTCACCTCTACTATCACACTATGCTGCACATATTTGCCCCACGTTGCGTGCATATCTCTTTGTTCATTCACCACAACCAGATTATGGACACCTGGATTAAAGGGATAGTACCTGAGCTCCTTTTTATTTCTTCCAAAGCCTACTAGGTCCTTAATACATGTTTCTAAAATAGAATCTAAATAAATGGATTTTGCATTACATTTGAGTGCCAGTTGTAGGCACACTGTACCAAATTTGAAGTACCGTAGTTTAGGAGATTGGAAAAGATATAAAAGGGAGTGGTAATTATGATGAAGTGGATATAAAGCAAGTTCTTGAAGATAGGTTAAATACCTGGTATAACAGTGGGCCTGCACGAGTTTATATGCATGTTCAATGCCTACTTCTGTCACAGGTGGCAAGCTTTTTGAAGATACACATGGAGCTTAGCACTGGGCAAGGCAAAGAGTACGCACTCAGTTAATATTTGTCAACCTAATTAATGAAGATATTTATACACAGGTAAAAAACATGCTTCTAGCCCTACTTCCTGCTTTGAGTCATCAAAATTCATCATTTGGTTAACCATCTGCCTCCCCTAGCCTACAAGATTAGGTTTTGGTGAGAGAGGAGACTATGGAAAGCAGAGGGCAGACAATATACCTGCAGAATGAATGAACTTTAAGATTAGTAGCTGTCCTAAATTCCTCAAACGTCAAGGGGTGCTAGGCTGCTTCTTAGAGACTGAGGTAAGTGCAGTTTTAGTGATGTGGATAGGAACCCTTGAAACATAAAAAGCATGTTTTGTAACCTGGAAACTGGCCTTATACCCATGCACAGGCAACGTGAGGGCAAGGTCATGAGTCCATGAACTGCAAACTCATGCTGCATTTTGCTAAAGCTTTGAAATACATCTCACAAAGGAAAAGCAGGGAAAGCTGACATTTTAAATAGACACATAAAGGTGAAAATAAAAGGGTGCTAACTTCTCCATTTAATTAACATGTGGTGAATTTCAGGCACTAAAACCGTAGATGGTTAGTTACCCTTTACAATGAGCCAACGTCCGGAGCCCATGTTGGCTCATGCTGTGAGCTGCAATGTCTGTTACTGCAGCATCGTGGGCTGTGGGAATCAGGAGTTTCCTCGTTCTGAAAGAAACATGTCATCATCTCCTCCAGGATCTGACTGGCCATCCAGGGCCAATCGCCTGGATTTGCATGGGATGATCATTAGAAAGATCCGCTCCCCAGAAGATCTTCCATCATACCTGCTGTCATCAAATCAGGGACATACTAATAACAGCATTCGCATAGAATCCTGGGTTTTAGCAGACAACAATTCAGACTTAATGTCACCCAGGATGTTCAAAATCACATCAGAGAGAATAATTTGACATGAGGATAAATAAATAATACATTTGCTAGTTAGCCTGCAAATAAATGATGACGCCTGAAAAGTATACCTATCCGTATCCTATCTGTTTGAGCAAAATTGGGGCTGCCATAGACTCAGAGCTGCTCCTCCAATTCTAACTTTAATATTCCTGCTTTGGCACAGGTATTCCTTTTTCATTAGAGCTTTTCAACCAGAAAAGATAATATCCGAATATATTATTCTACGTACTTACTTCACACTTAACAGGACTGAAGCTTGGTGGAGCGGCTTCCACGCAGGGAATACTAACAGGCGAGCGCAGGGGAGTGAAAAGGAGAAACGGAATAAGGTGAGCCATGACTGTGGCTCTCATAAGAGTCGTGGAAAAGGTGGAGCAAATTCTCAGGCGGGAGAGCTTGTCAGACATGAAACATTCTGAGAAAGATTTAAAAAATAGCCAAAAGTCCTGCAGCAGACATTTTTCACAGCTTTTACCAAATAGCGAGTGTGCAGGACTCCAAAAGACACCAATGTAGGTGAACCGCTAAGATTGTTAGCAGAAGTGAAAATTGGCTAAGGGAGTCCTATACTAGATTCTAGAGCCCGAATCTAGAAGGAGGGATACCTACTGATACTTCCAAAAATAGAACCATAGCAAATGTATTTTAGAAAATTTATCTTTGCTATTTATAACAACAACAACAAAAAAGAAAATCATCAATAGGATCCAAATCCCTGTGAGCAGTGACCCTGCT